>VSMD01046661.1:0-46577 GCA_008750895.1 Mirza zaza | reverse complement strand
GCCACATGCCGCGCTCACACGGATCCCAGCCATGTGGCCTCACAGTCATGTGGCATCTCTTGCAGTGCTGGCTCCCAGGTCCCCGTGTAGCTTCTAGGTTATACTCGCCCTGCCCCAGCCTCATGTTGTGACCCAGCCATTTAATTAGCAGAACTGAGGGCCCCTGTGCACAAAGCCCACAGATGCAACTGCCTCGGACACCCTGTCCCCAGAGCGCTCCCAGGCGAGTGAGGAACACAGACAAGCACTGGATGATGGGGCTGGGGGTGGTTCCAGCAGCTGATTCCACGGGGATGTACTAGAAAGAAGAGGGGACAAAGGCCTTGGAGTTTAGACATCCAGGAAGCATTTCCCAGGAGGGTGAGAGCACACAGCGAATCTGGTGTGGCCGGATGCGGCTATGATGAGGAAGGCCCGCGGAAGGTGTGGCCTGGAGATGGAGGAGAGGTCATAGGGTCTAGAAGTGGCCATGGGACCGTCCAGCTTGACCAGTGACACGGGAGGAGTGGATGGTGCCAGTGCTGGGTGCAGGTTTTGGTAACTGAGTAGGTGGTGAGGCATCCGCCTAGGCCGAGGGGGACTGGGGCAGCATGTGGGAGGTTGGTTTGGGACTTGCTGAGCTTTTCTGTTCTACCTTTGGGTTTTGGCTCTGGGAAGGGAAGCTGTCACTGGAGCTGCAGGCCCAGGATAGGCCACCCAGGGTGGTGTGCGAGGAAGCCCAGGGCAAGAGTGTCAGCCTGGGAGCATGCCCGCTGGACTTAGCCAGTGTCAGGGCGTGGGCTTGGGGGAGGTAGGGGCCTCTTTCAAGAAGTGTGGCCAGGACAGAAAGAGGGTGGCTGCTCTAGGCTGTGCTGCTGCAGGAAAGGCTTGCCCATGTTCTGGGCTGTAGGGAGGGGAGGAGGTGTGTGTTTCCAGACCCTGGGGAAGTGGGAGGGAGTGGCATCCAGCACGTACTTTGGGGTGGGCAGGGGTGGAGGGAGCGGGCTCAGCCCCTGACAGCTTATGGGACTCTGCCAGAGGGGAGGGTTGAAAGTTGAAGGCTGAAAGATGGGGAAACGCCTCTTCACACAGGGTGGCAACTTCATCCTCTTCCCTTCTCCCTTTCCTGTCCATGCTGCATGGTGATGCCCCTCCTGCCTCTGTCCTGCAGACCAACATCCCGTTCCTGCAGAATGTGCTCAACAACCAGCAGTTCCTGGCAGGCACCGTGGACACCCAGTTCATAGACGAGAACCCAGAGCTGTTCCAGCTGCGGCCCGCGCAGAACCGGGCCCAGAAGCTGCTACACTACCTCGGTCTGGCCCGAGACTGCCCTTCTCTGCGCCCCCTAGACACCTCGCCCCGGCTCCTTGCTCCAGCCTTTCTGATGCACCCTCCTTGCTCCCGATCTCAGACTCCCCTTTTCCATCCATGTGGCCCCCAATAAGTCCCCACTGCCTGGACCCAGGAGGGCCTGGCTTTAAAGAGGACAGGGGCCAGTTGGAGGACTGGGTGGACTGGTGGCTTGCCCCAGCCCCGAGCCCACCTGCTCTCACTGCTGCTGTCAACTCAGACTCTTCCCCACCTGCCCTGACCCACCGCCCGTTCTCTCCCTAGGACATGTCATGGTGAATGGTCCAACCACCCCAATCCCCATCAAGACCAGCCCCAGCCCTGTGGACCCCATTATCCCTGCAGTGCCCATTGGTAGGTGAGATCCATTCTGCCAACTCATGGGAGAGACGGGAGGTTGCCACCTGCGGGATGGGTGCCAATGCCCCTGTCTGCCCCAGGCCCGCCCCCGGCCGGTTTCAGAGACATTCTGCTGCGGGAGGGGCCCGAAGGCTTTGCTCGAGCTGTGCGGAACCACCGGGGCCTGCTGCTGATGGACACGACCTTCAGGGATGCCCACCAGTCACTGCTGGCCACTCGTGTGCGCACCCATGACCTCAAGAAGATTGCGCCCTACGTCTCCCACAACTTCAGCAAGCTCTTCAGCATGGAGGACTGGGGAGGTAGGTCGGAGGGCTGGAATGTTGGCTAGTGCCTGGCAGGACTGTGCCCACTGTGTGGCTAGCTCCAAAGGCCCAGGCCACTGGGGACAAGCTAACAGTGCTACTAACACTGAGAAAACCGAAGTGTAAGAACTGGAGAAAGCACAGTGTTTATTTGTTCAGCGGACACGGCTGGTGCCCACTCTGGGCAGGCCAGGTGCTGGGCTCACGTGAGGCTGCAGAGCTGAGATCAGGCGCTGGGTGGGAGGCGCCAGCCTGTTAGCTCAATGGAGCACAGAACTGGAGGGAGGAAGACTTGGGGCCGTAAAGGGAGCGCAGAGAGGACACAAATGAGCCTGGTCCACCCGGGGAATCAGCAAAGGGAAAAACCTGTGGGGGTCAGAGCTGGGAGCACGAGGCGCCCTGAAGGTGAAGCTCAGGTGGGTCCCCAGGACGTGTGGAGCTGATCTGGGCCTCTCGGTCCCTGTGCAGGAGCCACGTTTGATGTTGCCATGCGCTTCCTGTATGAGTGCCCCTGGCGGCGGCTGCAGGAGCTCCGGGAGCTCATCCCCAACATCCCATTCCAGATGCTGCTGCGGGGGGCCAATGCCGTGGGCTACACCAATTACCCCGACAATGTGGTCTTCAAGTGAGCCTGGGCTGGGGTGGGCCGACACTGCGAGCTGTGGCCCTGTGGGTACCAGGCCACATCGCAATGGCCTGCACTCCCCACAGGAGGCTCAAAACCGTCTTTCTGTGGTGACGCTCGGCAGGGGTTGCTGTTTGCAAATGTTAGGAAGTGATTTGTAGCTGCAGAACCAGAAGGTTCTAGGTTACCCCGTTTCACCTATGGGGCAGTTGAGGCCCCGCGAGGGCAGATGACTTGTCCTAGGCCACTTGGTACAGAGCTGGGATTAGAACCCCGGCCTCAGGACTCCTCATTCAGAGTCCTCTCCCGCAGCGCCAGTCCTCCAGGCCCGGGCAGACGCTAACTACGCTGCACGTGGCCTGCACAGGAGCCCGCTCTGCCCAGTGCAGGCTGCCCTGGAAAAGGCCTTGTCCACGCTCCTGTGTCCAGCCTCGCCCCGCCTGTGGATGCCAGACCCCCAGATCTCATTCCCCAGGGGCAGCAGGGCAGGCCAGGAAGGCACGTGCAGGGGACAGCGTGTGGGACTCAGCCCTGGGCTCTCGCACCCACTCAGGTTCTGTGAGGTGGCCAAGGAGAACGGCATGGACGTCTTCCGGATCTTTGACTCTCTCAACTACCTGCCCAACATGCTGCTGGGCATGGAGGCAGCAGGAAGCGCAGGAGGCGTGGTGGAGGCCGCCATCTCGTACACGGGGGACGTGGCGGACCCCAGCCGCACCAAGTACTCGCTGCAGTACTACATGGGCTTGGCTGAAGAGCTGGTGCGAGCCGGCACCCACATCCTGTGCATCAAGGTGCTGGAGCCACTTGTCCGTCTCTGCCCTCACCACGTGCTCCCCCACGGGCACTCACCATGTCCCCTCTTGACCATCTCCTCTCTGCCCCACCCCCCAGGACATGGCAGGGCTGCTGAAGCCATTGGCCTGCACCATGCTGGTCAGCTCCCTCCGGGACCGCTTCCCTGACCTCCCGCTGCACATCCACACCCACGACACGTCAGGGGCAGGCGTGGCAGCCATGCTGGCCTGTGCCCAGGCTGGGGCTGATGTGGTGGATGTGGCAGCCGACTCCATGTCTGGGATGACCTCACAGCCCAGCATGGGGGCCCTGGTGGCCTGTACCCGAGGGACTCCCCTGGATACAGGTAGGAAGAGCAACAGCCCACAACCATGCCCCTGTCAAGGCCACGGCCGCCACTTTTGTCAGTAGACAGGTTTATCTAGATTCCAGGCACCCTGCCATGGCCTTGCCACCACCTATCACCTGAGTCTGAGGTGGGGCCTGAGCCAGCCCTGGGTCTGGGAGTGCCACGCGCTCCTGAGCCCTCGCCTGACGCTGGCCTCCCCGCAGAGGTGCCCCTGGAGCGAGTGTTTGACTACAGCGAGTACTGGGAGGGGGCTCGGGGACTGTACGCTGCCTTTGACTGCACGGCCACCATGAAGTCTGGCAACTCGGATGTGTATGAGAATGAGATCCCAGGGGGCCAGTACACCAACCTGCACTTCCAGGCCCACAGCATGGGGCTTGGCTCCAAGTTCAAGGAGGTCAAGAAGGCCTACGTGGAGGCCAACCAGATGCTGGGCGACCTCATCAAGGTGAGCCAGGCCCCGTCTCCTACCTGACGCAGGGGCCTCCATTAGGTGCCTGGCAGCCTAACCAGCAGGGGTCCTTCTCCTTAGGTGACGCCCTCCTCCAAGATCGTGGGGGACCTGGCCCAGTTTATGGTACAGAACGGGTTGAGCCGGGCAGAGGCTGAAGCTCAGGCAGAAGAGCTGTCCTTCCCCCGCTCGGTGGTGGAGTTCCTGCAGGGCTACATTGGTGTCCCCCATGGGGGGTTCCCTGAGCCCCTTCGCTCCAAGGTAGGAAAGGCCCAGCATGATGGGAAGCTGGGGGTTGGGCGCAGGGATCAGGCCTAACCCTCTGCTTTACTCCCCAGGTGCTGAAGGACCTGCCCAGGGTGGAGGGACGGCCCGGAGCCTCCCTCCCGCCCCTTGACCTGCAGGCCCTGGAGAAGGAGCTCATAGATCGGCATGGGGAGGAGGTGACCCCAGAGGATGTGCTCTCAGCAGCCATGTACCCTGACGTCTTTGCCCACTTTAAGGACTTCACTGCTACCTTTGGCCCCCTGGATAGTCTTAATACCCGCCTCTTCCTGCAGGGACCCAAAATTGCAGAGGAGTTTGAGGTCAGTGGTTCTGGTGTTGCCCACATTCCACTCCTGGCCCCAGAGTGCCAGACTTTGGCTTGGCTGTCCCCCAGCCTAGCACACTTGGGGAGCAGAAAAGACCCTTGAGACTAAGAGTTACCTTCACAAGTGAAGAGCCAAGACCCAGGGTGGGGAACTGCCCTGTAGCCAGGGTCAGGGGGCTACTCTCCCCAGACCTGCCCCCAGCTCTGAGCCTCCAAGCCCTTCTTCCAGGTGGAGCTGGAGCGGGGCAAGACGCTGCACATCAAAGCCCTGGCTGTGAGCGACTTGAACCGGGCTGGCCAGAGGCAGGTGTTCTTTGAGCTCAATGGGCAGCTGCGGTCCATCCTGGTCAAGGACACCCAAGCCATGAAGGTGCGGCTCCCCCAGGGCCAGCCAGGTGGTGGAGATGGGCTGGCCCCGCTGTGCCTCATGCCTGCTCTGTCCCGTTTGCAGGAGATGCACTTCCACCCCAAGGCCCTGAAGGATGTGAAGGGCCAGATTGGGGCACCCATGCCTGGGAAGGTGATAGACATCAAGGTGGCAGCAGGAGCCAAGGTGACCAAGGGGCAGCCCCTGTGTGTGCTCAGTGCTATGAAGATGGAGACTGTGGTGACCTCACCCATGGAGGGCACTGTCCGCAAGGTCCACGTGACCAAGGACATGACACTAGAAGGTGACGACCTCATCCTAGAGATTGAGTGATCTTGCCCCAAGACCGGAAGCCTGGCCATCCCCACCCCAAGCCTTCAACAAAGCTGTGCTACCAGGGCAGGCCCAGACCAGCCAGTGCCTGCAGGCAGGAGGGCCTGGCCCTGGAGGTCCTGTCGTTAGCTGGACAGGAGAGAAGCCACCTGCAGAGGTCCATTCCCTCCAGCCATCTGTCCTTTCCCTACAGGTGAACAGTTGCTCACATATTCATCTCTTGCCAAATAGGAGTCTCCTGCTCACTGGAGACAACAGGTGGTCCTCGGAACTGGGGGGTGGGTAGGGGTTCTACCTCCTGGAGGGGGGAGAGCAGAGATCTAAGTTCCAGGTCCTAGAAAATTCGCTTAATAAAACTGGCTTTCCCTCGCCTTCCATGCTGGGTCCTGTGCAACTCACCTCGCCCCAGCCCATGCCACTCAGCAGGCAGGGCAGGGCCGCCACTCAAACCCCACATGGGGGGAGGGCAGGTTATATCTTCCTCAGAGGGTAGCAAAGATGACAGGGCCCTGTTTTAAGTCACTGTTGAGTGCCTACTATACATACACCCCAAATAGGACTACCGTGTTTCCCCGAAAATAAGACAGGGTCTTATAGTTTTCCTCAAGAAGACACCCTAGGGCTTATTTTAAGGGGATATGTTATTTTTCTTAAGTATGGTACAACCATCTACATTTATTCAAATATAGGCTGGGCACGGTGGCTCAGGCCTGTAATCCTAGCACTCTGGGAGGCTGAGGCGGGTGGATCCCTCAAGGTCAGGAGTTTGAAACCAGCCTGAGCGAGACCCCGCCTCTACTAAAAATAGAAACTAATTGACCAACTAAAAACATATATACAAAAAATTAGCCGGGCATGGTGGCACATGCCTGTAGTCCCAGCTACTCGGGAGGCTGAGGCAGGAGGATCACTTGAGCCCAGGAGTTTGAGGTTGCCGTGAGCTAGGCTGAGGCCACGGCACTCACTCTAGCCTGAGCAACAAAGTGAGACTCTGTCTCAAAAAAAAAAACATAGTTAAGTCGTCGTCTTCTGGAACATCATCATAGTAAAATAGCCACAGCTTGCTTGCTTTCCCCTGGGCACACACAATACCTAAAGCGGAGCGTCCCGCTCCTCACTTCACTGAGGAGAGACTTTCCCCTCAAAGCCTCAGCTTGCAGCACCACAGAATGGCTGGGGCCTGACGGGGAGCTGACCTTGTTGGTGGGGCCGCCCATACCTTTCCAGTCACCTCTGGGATAGTAGCTGTCACCATGGGGCAGATGAGAAGGGCTGCTCGCCTTTTTTCCCATTCCACAACGAAATGCATGGGTTGTGCAGCTACACTGCGTAGCTACGCCCGTCACTAGGTCTTATTTTCGGGGTAGAGCTTCTATTGCACAAATGCTTAGAAATCCTGCTAGGGCTTATTTTATGGGTCTTATTTTTGGGGAAACACGGTAGCTATTTTGGGGATTGGAGCCAAGTCGTGACATCTGTTAACTCAGGGAATCAACCTTCATCCATCTTGGGGACACAGAAACCAGGTCACAGGAAAGTTAAATAATTTGTCCAGGACTCCACAGCTATTAAGAAGAGGCAAAGAGGGATGAAACCCAGGCTGTAGGCAGACTCCCTGCCCAGCCTTCTAAAATCCAGGGCCAACCTCTCACCTCCAGTTAGTTTAGGAGTAAATGCAAACAGAGCCACCTTCTGGGAGGTGGGTGAAACCCTTGGGAGTGGTGACTTGGCAGAAGTTACTTCGAGCACTCTGGCTGTGAGGGTGCTGGTAGGAGGTTAGAAGGAGCACTGGATTGAGGGTCCCAGGTTCTCACCGTGCCCAT
The DNA here is from genome assembly GCA_008750895.1 of Mirza zaza. Classification (NCBI taxonomy): domain Eukaryota; kingdom Metazoa; phylum Chordata; class Mammalia; order Primates; family Cheirogaleidae; genus Mirza; species Mirza zaza. The sequence goes on along the minus strand of VSMD01046661.1, from coordinate 39,242 downwards.
CCCTACAAATTGAGGGAATCCTGAGCCTCAGCTCCCTCTCCTGCTGCAGGGACAGTAACCCTACCTACAGCACCACCCTCTTCCCCACAGGCAAGGCGAGGTGTGGCTGGTGAGGGGAAAGGTGGTTGCTTAGCTGGGGGTGGGGCTGGTGGTGTGAGGAAGGGGAGGGACACAACTCAGACCCCCAGACGCAGGAGGATGCACATCCCTGGCACCCAGCGAGCCTACCTGCCCAGTGCTCTTGGGGTGCCAGTACCTAACCTCTAGGGTGGGCAAGTCGCAGCAGGCCCAGGCCTCGTCCTTTCTAGACCCTAAGATCCCAAATGTACCCTCTGCCCCCAACAGGCTGGGGGAGAGGAAAGCTGTCCAGGGAGGCAAGCGTGTGACGCTGCCCATTAGATCCCTGTGAATGCGTTTCAGTCACAGCCAACCTGGGGGCACTGTGGAGAAGTAACCACCAGCCTCAAGAAAGGGGACTTGGGGCAACCTCCTCCTTGAGTCTGGAATAGGACCTAAAAGGATAAAACTGTTTCAAGAAACAATTTTTTTTTAAAGCCATGGTGGGGGAATGAGAACCATTCTAAAAACGAGACCAGTAGATAAAACAGTAGGTTCTAAGCAAGAATCCTGAGCTGCCTATTGCTCGGCAGAGTCTCTCCACCAGGGCTACAGCGCTGTTCTGAGCTCATCCGGGGGCAGAGGTCTGAGGCGGAGAAGCAGAAGAGCCTACTCCTGGTCACTCGAGGTAGGTTCCTCTCCCATTTTGGACCTATTTCCTCTTGTGTAAAATGAGCTGAGTAGACTGGAAGTCCTGCTGGAGGCCTCAGGCAGAAGACACAGGCTGGAGGTTCCACCACTGGGGTCAGGGCCATGGCTCCAACTCCCTGGCCCTGTAGCCAAGGCACAGGCCCCAGGATGAACTGGGCTCACGCCTGGTACTGCAGTCCTCAGCTCAGGAAGGAGGAAGTCACAAGCCCATGACAGCCAGAGACCCATGTTCAAGGTCGCTGGGGCAGGTGGTGGGCACAATCCCAAGAACTGCCTGGAGTCCTCACACAAGACCCCAAATATAGACTGACTCCCAAAGATCCAAGGCCATGTTACCCAAGTTAAATCTCTTTAATATCCCAATACAAAGTCCTGATGCAAAAAGATAATGAGAAAACCCTGGGAAGTTATTGGGGGAGGGGTTTTATAAATAAAAAACCCCCAGCAGCTTTTCAGAGGCAGAGGGGGGCAGAGGAGCTAAGAGAAGCAGCAGTCCAAAGTGAGGAAGGGCATGTGTGGCTCCTGGGACCTGCCCCTTGTCCCCTCACTCCAAGCTGTTCCTCAATCCCCTTTTAAGAGGGGCTGCACCCTTTGGATATCTGCTCCTTTCTCTGGTCCCTGGGATTCAACTAGCTCTGGCTTCAATCCCCTACAAAAATTCCTGAGATCTCGGGACCCCAGCCAGCCCCTCCCCTGCAGTACCCCTTGTGGGGAGGGGCTCGGGGGCCTGTGAGAGTTCATAGGAGTGTACACAGGAGCGTAGGTCAGGAGCACAGGGGAGCCTTTGAGTCTCCTGTCCGCTCCAAAAGCACACAAAGGGGAAGGCTGCCATAGAGCTTGGGGTCCGTGAGGGGCTGGAGCAGAAGTAGGAAGAGTCCCACGCCCAGGGCATAGCCTGCCAGCAGAGGCCGCCTCTGTGGGTGCTCCAGGGCCGCACATACGGCAGGGAAGCCCATGTAATTGCAGAAGGAGTGGCAGAGAACTGGCCCGATCAGGTGTCCTGGGGAGGGGAGACAGAGCAGCTCATGGAGCAGCCCTACCCCCCTCCTCAAGCCACTTCCAGGTCAAGTGACCCTCATCTCCTGAAACAGGAGATCAGCACCCCACCCCGCCACGCCCATCCACCCACATATCACAGCTCTGTTGCTTCCCACCTCTCAGACCTCACCAGGCTGAGGGCTCTGGCTCGGCCTGTATCAAGGACTGTGGTGGAAGAACTTGTCATGCCTAGAACAAACAGTATTCCCATTCTCCCACCCACTCCTGTGGGACCCTGAGCCCCCGGGGACCCACGAGAGACTGAGGACCAACCTGTGCGGATGAAGAGGAAAGCAGTGTAGGCACCGAAGACAGCTGTGTAGGAGAACTGGAACGCTGGAGACGGGAGGCTGCGAGTGACCACACCTGCACACCCTTCCTGCCCCTGCACTGCACACCCATCAGCCAGAGACCATCCCCTTCCCCATGGGGCAGTGGCTGCCTGCCCACCACCTACAGCTATTCTCTGCATCCCAACTCCATGGTCAGTAGCCCCGCCAATACCACAGCCCGCTCTTCCCAATTCTTTCTCCAGAGTGCCTGTCAGAGACACCCGCACACACACTAGCCAGGACTGCCCCAGGCAAGCTCTCCAGGACTCACCTGCAGACAAGAAGATGCTCCCTACACTGCTCTGGCGGAAACGCAGCTGCTCAATAATGTGGTGAAAATGAGCTGGGAGGAAAGTGAGAACCACGTCACACGCCTCCTGGCCTTCCCTCTAGGCCCACTCCTTGCCACAAGCCCCAATCTTAGCTCTCACACTGAGAACATCTTAGCAGGACCAAGTTGGCCAGACTCACCCACTCCAAAGAAGAGTGGGCAGGTGAACACAGCAGGGCCCAGGCCCGTGCACGGTGCTAACATGGGCAACATACAGGCTCGGAACACCAGCTCCTCTGTCAGCGGTGCAATCACTTGGTTTCGCAGCCAACGCATATCTGTGAGGCAGCGGGCCCAGGAGCGAGGGGCTGGAAAAGGGATTCAGGATAAGCAGTGACTGACTAGTTGCAGAACAATGAGACATAGCTTCATAAGGATCCCTCTCCAACGATTTTGCCCTGGGGAAACTCAGGCACCAATATTCTTGAGAACTGAGTTGGAGGTCGGGGGCAGTCAAACTTTGTTCATTAGACCCAACATAAAGCACTTTTTTTTAGAGATTGGGGTCTCGATGGCTTTAAGTGATCCTCCTGCCTCAGCCTTCCAAATTGCTGGAATTATTGGTGTGAGCCACTGCACCTGGCTACAAAACAACGTCTTAAGACAACTGAAAGTATGGCATTAGAAGTTGAGGTCGGGTATCCTGGCAGTAAAGAGACATCAAAATCTAACCAAGACCAGCTCCAGTTTGGAAAGGCAGGGGGCGTTGCTTTCTGATCCACACCAAGTACTGCTGGGGGTCCCCAGGGTTCATCTTGGACATTAAGAACCAACTCTTAAAGGCTACTGGGCTCTATGTTCTCATTTTACTGATGAGGAAATATACTCAGAGATGACAGCTTGTGTCTCATGTCTAGATTACACCATAAGCCCATTGATTCCCTTTCCCCATCATCCCAGACTTTGACCCTTGTCCCAGACTACCTACTTTCCTCTCAGCTTGAAGGACTCACCCAGTGCAACCTTCAGCCCATCTGCTAGGTCACAGGGACAATCCATAGAAAGCTGCATCAGTGGGCCCAGGAAAAGGATCTGGGATCAGAAAAACAGGAGAGATCAAAGGAAAGACTTCCATCATAGTCCACTGCCCTTGGCCAGCCTTGTGAGACTTCAAGCTTCGTTTCTAAGCAAGGATTTCCAACCCAAGAATACCTGAGGGCCCCGGAGCCGTATCACAATCCCTGTCTCCCATCAGCGGAAAACTATCACATCAAGATAAGGCCACGAAAAGCGCATGATGTTAACAACAAAGGCCAGAGGAGGACAAAGCGGGAGCACTCACCATGGTCAGGAGCAGGGGCAGCAGTGCTGCCGGGAAAATGCCCTCCAGCCTGAAGCCCATCAGGGTGAGCAGGGATGTGCCTGGCTGAGCCACAGGAAAGGAGGCATCAGTCTGGCTCCCTCCCCCCAAGACCCCAAGCTCTCTCCAGGTGCCCTTTGCCCCGCCTCCCTCGCACCTGGATGCCCGTGAGTTCCCTCCAGAGCAGCACGCAGAGGGGCGAGAGACTGGACACCACCAGGACACTGGTGAAGCGCCGCTTGATGACAGCGGGGTGGTCCCTAAGGAGGAGCAGTAAGTTCAGGGCCCGCGGCAGCCTGTCAGTCGGCCCCGCCCCCGGGTCGCCCGAGCTCCGCCCCAGCCCCGCCTCTCGGGGGCGCGGGATCCGGCCGCGCGCAGCCCCCGCACCTGGGCAGCTCGCTCTTCCAGACGTAGAGGCTGCCCACGTAGGAGCAGGCGAGGCTGAGGCAGGAGAACACGGACACCCAGCAACACAGCCCAGGGCCCGGGCCGCCCAGCGCCGCCGACTCGGGCTGCCGCTCCGGCCGCGACACCGACAGCAGGCGCAGCCCGTCCCCGCCCAGCGCCGCCATCGCGCCCGCACCCGCGGCGCGCAGCAGTGACGTAGCCCCGCGGAAGCGCGGGTGACGCCGGGCGGCGCGTGTCCCGCCCCGCCCCCGACACGCAAGCGCACGCGGCGGGGCGGAGCAGCTTTATTGAACAACGCGCTACAGCGGCCGCCGGCAGCCTCGAGGCGGCGGGACTCGCGGGAGTGGACCGGCTCAGGGCTCAGGGCTGGGACTCAGCCACTCGGACAGGTTGGAGACCTCCTGCAGCCACAGCGCGTCCTGCGGGAGCAAAGGGGGCCGGGGTGAGGCCTCGCCAGCGGCCTGGCGCGCGCCCGCCCTTCCCGCCCGGCCTCGCCGCGTTACCTCCAGACCACTCCCGGGACTCACGCCCGGCGCCGCGGCCGTGCCGTGGGTCGCGCGGGCCTCCCCTCCGCTAGGGGTGAGGGAGGCCGCAGTGGGCTCCGGGCGGCGTGGGGCGGCTTCCGACGGGCTCGGGGCCCCGGCAGAGCGGAGAGCTCGCGTCTTCTCGCCCTGGCGGAAGCGACCCCTCGTGGGCCTCTTGTTTTCCGCTGGCCCGCTGGTCTCTAGGAGAAAACAAGCCGCTTCATCTTAGTCCCACGGTACTAGAAAGACCCCTGGGGGCAGGGGCAACCTGGGAGAAAGGGCACCGAGGGAGCGGCTCCTCCATCCGCACCCCTGTCATCAGGTCCTGTCCAGATCAAACCCTGCAGCTCTAGGGCCTTTAGGAGCAGGGAGGCTGCAGAATGGCTCCAGGGCCTCCCTGCCCCCACAGCCTAGCCTGGGAAGGGACATATGGTATCATACCGAGGGCTCACGCCACTCATTCACGTTCCGCAACCATTCTCCCTGGAGTCTGCCCAAGCTCGTTCCTCTCGCCTGTGATCCCCACCCCTGACCCTGCCCAAGTCGGCCTCACTTCTCTCCCTTTGTTGCTCGCGTTACTTTGGGCAGTGCCCATAGGCAGCTTTCCTACACTTAAGTGATGCACTTGTGCAAGTTAAGGGATAGATTCTTTCTGGGCGGGTCCTGGGAATGTAGCTCAGAGAAGCTCAGGTGCCAGGAGGGATGCAGACGTGTGTACAAAGCCCACGGTTAGAAGAGAGAAGGAAGCTGTTAATCTTCTCGAGATGAAGAGAGATTTCCCTGAGGAGATACCTGAGCTGGGTTTCGAGGAATAAAGAGAAACATGCCAGACAAGAGAGAGAAAAGGAATTCCTTGCTGAAAGTTATGCACATAAACTTTATGCAGTCATAAAGGCATAAAACAACATCCTACATAAAAAACAAAGTTGGGGGATCTTGGGAGATGATTCTGAAAGGGTTAATAGGAATCAGAGAAGGCTAAGAAATAAGAGTTTTATCTGTAGGAAGTAGGAAGCCAGTGAAGGGTTTTAAGCACTGTAGAGAGAGTTAATTTTGTATTTTACAAAGATCATTCTGTCAAAGTTGTGGCTTCCATCAGACTTGAGGCAGGAAACCTTGAGAGCCTAGGAGAGTGAAGGCATCACCACCAGGAGTCAAAGTCTCCATCAGGCCAAATCAACAGGCCTTGGTGGCCGAGTGGATGCGGGACATGAATGAGAGGCCTCTTGAATCAATCCAAGATGTCAGATGGGGAAAACCAGATAGACAGTGGTGCTATTAGTCATGACCAAGACTAAAGTAAGAGGAGCCAATTTTGGAGTGTGTGTCCAGAGGGCACTGTATGGGAAGAGAGGAAGTGCCAACGGGACCTCCATGGAGAGCTGCCTAGTGGGCAGATGAATCTCCCATCCGACACTCAGGAGAGGCCTGGGCTTGTCATATCAATTTGGGGAGCCCAGAGGCAGTGGTCCATAGCTGGGGTGGAAGACAGCTAGGGAGGAAGTGCAGGATGAGCAGTAGTGAGGGAGGAACTAGGTGAGACCTGGTCTTTAACAAATTCTGCAAATAGTTCAGAATGAAGATAAATGCACAATTTGGTAATTAAGAGGCCTTCCCTAATGAGAGATTTTGCAGTTTCAGAAGCTACAGGGAAGCAAGTGCCCTGGGTTAGGGAGAATGAGAGAAGAGGAAAGGGAGATAGGGTGCATGCAGCTTGGGTTGTGTTGTTTGGTTTTGTTTTTTTAATGGGGTCACCCAGGCTGGAGTCCAGTGGCACTATCATTGCCCACTGCATCCTCCAACTTCCGGGATCAAGCAGTCCTCTTGCCTCAGGCTCCTGTCTTAGCCTCCCAAATATGTGAGACTACAGGCATGCACTACTACCCCTGGCTCTGCAGCTTGCATTTTTAAGAACCCTGGCTGAGATAGGATGGAGAGAGATTGAGGATACATGGAGGAAGTTCAAGGTCATAGGAGATTTTCTTTTGAAGAAATGGGAAATAGACTTGCTGAAGGAAAAGAACTTGGAAGAGAGCCAAAGATAAAGAAGTGATAACTGATACAAGCAGGTCCTGAGAAAACAGGAAGAATAATGCTGCCCTAAGAGGACCAGTCCCCACACTAATAAGGTTCTGCAGTGGGAGGAACCAAGGTGGGTGAGTTTACTGAGAAAAGAGATGAGTAAGTGTGAAGTGGGAGGCTAAGTCAGGAACAGAGGTGGGGTAGATTTTTAAAAGAATGGAGTAGCCACTGAGGAGACAGGGCCTGGACTGGCAAAGGGGGAAAGAGGGGAGGAGACAGGGGAAAGGACTGGCAAACCAATGGCTCCTCAGTGAATGGACCACGCATGGGTGGTGGCATCAACACAGTGTTTTGGTGATTTTCTTCAGTAGAGCTGCCCATGTGGGGCATAAGATGGATGCCAGTGAGAACTGCAGGTTTACATGGCAGAACAGCCCAAGCTGTCTGCCAGGGGGTTCCATCTAGATTTTGAGGCTCATGTTGCACAGTGGAGAAAGCATGGGCTGTGGAGGCCGGCAGCAGGCTGAAACTCAGCTCCTCCTGCTATGCGCTGTGGGTGTCTCATTTGTGAGGACCAGTGCTGCCCACTCCACAAGGTCACTGTAAGGACTAAATGACATAAGGTCTGTGGGAAAGCCCAGCATCACCCAGGGTCTACAGAAGGTGCTGAATTAAATGTTAATTTTCTTCCTTATAGGGGGAGGTACTTGTTTTGTCTCTCCTCACTACATAAAGACTGACTTGTATGTGGTATGGTATACTTCCATTTTTAAAAACATCCAAATCTAAATTTTAAAAAGTAGATTCTTTGCTTTATATGAGCCTTCACTGCAGGATTCTTTTCAGTAGCAACAGCTCCGCAACTTTTAAAATGTGGTTCGACTGACAAAGATTCAAGAACACATCTTAGGGCCAAGCATAAACAATATGCAGCACGATGTTTTTATGACCCTGGAAAGGGGGATGCACCAACAAAGCACAGGTGCTTAAGTCACAATCCCAAACTTCCCTCAAGCCCAGATACTATTTTGTCCAAAGGACTCAGGACCTATAGGAGGACACCCCTGCTAATGTGGCTCTTCCCGAGACAGAGCAGATTTGAATTCTGGCTCTGTCATTTCCTCGCTTGTGGCTGTGGGTAAGCTTATTGACATCCCTGGGCCTCAGTTTTCTCCTCTGTCAAATGAGAATAACAATAGTACCTATACCTCAAAGGATTGTTTTGAGAACTGAGCATTAATACATTTTAAAAGCTTAGGATAGGGCCTGGCACTCACCAGTGACGGTGAGAGCTGCTGTCACCCTCCTGCTGTTTATGTGTTGCAGGGGCATGTGTGGAGAACGGACTTCAGTATAATGGCTGTCACATCACACACACACATACTTCCCCATGATACATATCAAAGTTGAGATGTTGCTGTACCCAGGAGCAGCCTCTAGAGCCCAAACAGTCATAACCAAAACGGGGAGATGCAGTGTCAACACTAATGATCAAGAGAAGATGTGAAGGAACCTACTGGATTCATGGCCCAGAATCTACTTGTCCACCCATACCTGCCCCATCATGTGCAGCTATCTGTAACCGCACAAGCTATACCAGAAATCTCTAGTCATGTCATACTGTCTTCAGGGAGGGAGGGAATTCCTGCTGCGGCCTGGAAGACCCCCAGTGGCAGCAGGAGCCAACCAAGTCACAGAAGGACATTGCTGCAGTGGAATAGTTTGAAAGTTGATGTCATGTTTTTACTTTTCCAGCTTCAGTCCAGGGCTCACCTGAAAAGCTAAAACCTTACCTGCAAGGAGCACCGGGTTGCTGTTTTCACGTGCATCCTCAGTGCTCTGTGCTGAATCCTTTTTCTCTGGGGTCAGCTGCTAAAAAAAATTAGAAGTTCTAAGTGAGTTTCGCAGGAACATTAATGAGCCCTAGTGAATCAGGAGTGTGCCTGGTAGCTTCATTAACCTCATGGGGCTGTCCTTCCTCACCTGGAATTCCCTCTTAACTCTGTCCTGACTTGAATCCCCCACTCAGCCTCCAGCCTCCAGGCTTCCTTCTTATGTGGACCCTTCTGCAGCTCACTGTGGCCACTCCCGGCATATCCTTTGAACTCCAGTCACTTATTCTGTAGTCATCTGCAGCCTTGTCAGCCCTGCCACACTAGTTGTTTCAGTTTGGACAGTTACTAAAACTAGAACCACATCCTTCCAGCCCCTCTTTTGTCTTTTCAAGAATACAAATGTATCAAAATAGATATCCTCTTCATAAAAATTAAAACCTTGTACTTTAAAGGACACTGTGACAAAAGTGAAAGGTCAACCTACAAGAATGGGAGAAAATATTTGCAAATTGTATCTGTTAAGGTAATTTTATCCAGAATAAAGAACTCATAACTCAACAACAACACCCAATTATAGAATGGACAAAGGATTTGGGTTTTTAAAAAATTTTATTTATTTATTTTTTGAGACAGCATCTTACTCTGTTGCCTGGGCTAGAGTGCTGTGGCATTAGCCTAGCTCACAGCAACCTCAAACTCCTGGGCTCAAGTGATCCTCTGCCTCAGCCTCCCAAGTAGCTGGGACTTCAGGCACATGCCACCATGCCTGGCTAATTTTTTCTCTCTATATTTGGTTGTCCAACTCATTTCTTTCTATTTTTAGTAGAGACAGGGTCTTGCTCTTGCCTAGGCTAGTCTTGAACTCCTGACCACGAGTGATCCTCCTGCCTCGGCCTCCCAGAGTGCTAGGATTACAGGCATAAGCCACCATACCCAGCCGAGAGAAAACATTTTTTTAATACTTCCACTTGGAAAATCTCATGTGAGAAACCTTTCTCCTATCTTCAAATTAATCTTGCCAAGGAACTCCCGACATTGAGATATAAAGCTCTGAGTCCTATGGAACCCTTGTACACCTTTGATTCATCATCTGATCCTGCAGATGAGACACTCCTGTCTTTGGGGTATACCTCCTTAGATTTATCGCTCTATGGGATATTAAATTCTAGTTTAACCCTTGCGAAACACCTAGAAAACTACCTCCTTGTTACTGTTCCTGCTCATTCTGGGTTTAAGTTCTCAGTCCCTTCACACATCTGTGATACTTAAGTCTTAGAGCAGTGGTCCCCAACCTTTTTGGCACCAGGGACTGGTTTCATGGAAGACAGTTTTTCCACAGACCTGGGGATGGGGGTGGAAATGGTGAGTGATGGGCAGTGGCTGTAAATACAGATTAAGCTTCACTTGCTTAGCTGCCACTCACCTCCTGCTGTGCGGTTGGGTTCCTAACAGGCCATGGACTGGTACCAGTCCAAAGGCCCTGGGGTTGGAGACAACAGCCCTAGAGTACTATCTTGCCCACTCCTTCCTTGGCCCACTGTCTCTGTTCCAACACCCAGACTTAAAATCTCCACTTCTGGCTATGTGCGGTGGTACACATTTGTAGTCTCAACTACCCAGGAGGCTGAGGCAGGAGGATCACTGGGCTGGAGTGCCGTGGCGTCAGCCTAGCTCACAGCAACCTCAAACTCCTGGGCTCAAGCGATTCTTCTGCCTCAGCCTCCCAAGTAGCTGGGACTTCAGGCACATGCCACCATGCCTAGCTAATTTTTTCTATATATATTTAGTTGTCCAGCTCATAAGTTTGAGGCTATGGTGTGCTATGATCGCACCTGCAAACAGCCATGCACTTTAGCCTTGGCAACATAGCAAAACCCCAATCTCTTTAAAAACAACAACAACAACAAATAGGCCAGGCACAGTGGCTCATGCCTGTAATCTCAGCACTTTGGAAGGCTTAGGTGGGAGGATTGATTGAGGCCAGGAGTTTGAGACCAGTCTGGGCAACACAGTGGGAACCCATCTCTACAAAAATTAGCCAGGTACATGGTGGTATATGTCTGCAGTCCCAGCTACTTGAGAGGCTGATTTGGGAGGACCATTTGAGTCTAGGAGCTTGAGGCTGCAGCAGTGAGCTAGATCATGCAATTGCATTCCAGCCTGGGAGACGGAAGGAGACTGTCTCTAAAAAAAGAAACTCCACTCCTGTACAACCTTTTCCTGAATAAATTCTATAAAACTCAAAATACACGTTCTTTCATTTCTTCCATTTCTCAACAAACTATATAATAGCTATAGATCGCTTTATTCTCTATTAACCAAGAGGTCAGCGATTCTACCTTTCCTGTTTAGAAATGGAAACTGAGGGAATGGCCCAGAGGTCATCCTTGATTTTGTAGTTTTACATGGAGCCACTGGGTGCCACTCTTGTGCCACTAACAAGTTATTTATAACTACATGGCCATTACCAGAGGGAAACATGATCTTGAGTGGAAGCACAGTTTCTACTCAAGGCCCTGGATCACTTATCTTCCCTGGGTGTAGGCCCCAGTACTATATAGCAACAAAATCTTATATGGTAACAGTGTTAGTAGGCTTCAGAGTGAAGAGATCTCAGTATAAATCCTAGCCTTGAACTTACTGGCTATGTGAGACTGGGCAAATGATGAAAGTTCTTTAACCAGTTTTCTCATCTATATATAAAATGAAAAAACTAAGACCTAACTCATAACATCTTTGTGGAGGTTAAAGTGGAAATCTTGGCACAGATTAGTAATGCTACTTCCTTCTAAGACCCATGTCTACTGGTAAGACCTTGAGTTCAGTAGCCATCTGCCAATTTAACTGGGCTATGTATGCATGGCCCTAAGGCTATGAGCTGTCATTATAGCAAAAGAGTAGAGTAAAAGAGGTCAGATCATTTCTTTCTAAGAAATGGCTGGATATCAGAGAGGCCCAAGCAAAAAGACTTCATAGGCTAAAACACTCCTAGATCCCAAGGAGTCTCTGTCCATATATCCCAGATCCTATAACAATGGCACATGCCTTACCCTGAACCTATCCGTGGAAAGCTGAAGATGTGGATGGCTGTGGTGAATTGAACCCCATCCATATGTCCCAGTCCTAACCCCCAGAACCTGTGAATGTGAGCTTATTTGGGGAAAGAATCACATTTGCAGATATAATTAAGGATCTCAAGATGGGATCATCCTGGAATTACAGTGGGCCCTGAATCCAATGACAGTAGTACTTATAAGAGAAAGGCAGAGGGAGATTGGACAGAGAGGAAAAGCTATGTGAAGATGGAGATAGACATTAGAGTTATACAAGCCATGAGCCAAGGAACACCTTCCACCAGAAGCTAAAAGACACAAGAATGGATCCTCCCCCAGAGCCTCTAGAGGGAAGCTGGCCCTACCAATACCATGATTTGGACTTCTGGACTCCAGAACTGCAAAAGCATAAATTTTGGTTGTTTTTAAGCCATCGAGTTTATGGTAATTTCTTACAGCATTCTTAGGAAACTGATACAATGAGTTTTAGTTCTGTTTGCTCAAGGTATGGGCAGCAGCTCTCCAAGTTGGAGGGAAATTGGTAAGAATACTTGTGGTGAACCAGCTGAAAGGAAAAGCAAACACATTCCTAGGAAGATGTCTCCTAGAAGGTGCATATAGCTGTGAAAAAAGGTGTGGCGAGGGGGGCATTTATAGGGGTTTACTGCCACTCTATGCCTTTCTAGCTACACAGAAGAGGAAGATAGGCAGCTCCATGAGATGCCATGATTCCTGGGGGCCTAAACTTCCCCATCTAATCAGGCAAGCAGGGGTGGGGGGAGGGAGATGATGCAGAGGAAGTGCTAAAGGCCTTGTTAGTCGTTCTCTCAGAAACAGTGTCCATAATTTTTTATAAAAACTACTGAGATACAATTGACATACAGTAAACTACATATATAATCCATATGTATAATACAATTTTATAAGTTCTGCCACTAGCATCACCACAATCAAGTTAATGAACACATCCAACACCCTCATAAAGCTTCCTGCTGCCCTTTATGATCATTCCCTCCAACTCTCCCACCTCTCATCCTCAAGCAACCACTAACCTGTAACTATAGGTTATTTACCATTTTATAGAATTTTATATAAATGCAATCAAATAGAATGTAGTCTTTTATTTATTTCTGGATTTCTTCACTGAGGTCAGCTCTTAAGAGATTCATCCATGTCATTTGTGTGAATAAGCAGTTCATTCCTTTTATTGCTAAGCAGTGTTGCAATATTTGGAAATACCACAATTTGTTGTAGTTTACCTGTTGACTGACACTGGGTTGTTTCTAGTTTTGGGCTACAACAAATAAAGGTGCCAGGAACATTAGTGTACAAGTCTTTGTGTGGACATATGCTTTCATTTCTCTTGGGTGAATACCTAGGAGTGTAAAGTCTAGGTCATATGATAGGTGTATATTTAACTTTTTAAGCAACTGCCACACTGTTTTCCAAAGTGGTTGTACCATTTTCATCCCCACAAGCTGCGTGTGTGAATTCCAGTTCCTCCACATCCTTGTCAACACTTGGTATGGTCACTCTTTTTATTCCAACTGGATGTGAAATGGTATCTCATTGTGGTTTTTATTTTCATTTTCCTAATGACTAATTATGTTGAGCACCTTTCCTGTATGTCATTTTTGTATCTGTATTTTCTTTTCTGAAGTGTGTGTTCAAATCTTTTTGCCCATTTAAAAAATTGGGTTGTTTTCTCATTAATGAGTTTTGAGAGTTCTTTATACAATCTGGATACTGTGGTAATAATTTAACTAAAAATTCAATTTCCTTAATAGATACAGAGCTATCAGGTATATATAAGTATTTCTTCTGCCGGGCGCAGTGGTTCACACCTGTAATCCTAGCACTCTGGGAAGCTGAGGCGGGAGGATCACTCAAGGTCAGGAGTTTGAGGCCAGCCTGAGCAAGAGCGAAACCCTGTCTCTACTAAATATACAAAGAAATTAACTGGCCAACTAAAAATATATAGAAAAAATTAGTCAGGCACGGTGGCACGTGCCTGTAGTCCCAGCTACTTGGGAGGCTGAGGCAGAAGAACTGCTTGAGCCCAGGAGATTGAGGTTGCTATGAGCTAGGCTGATGCCATGGCACTCTAGCCCAGTGAGCTTCTGTCTCAAAAATAAAAAAAGAAGTATTTCTTCTTCTTGATAGAACCTTTTAAATCCATATCTCTTAAGGAATTTATCATCTATGTTGTCAACTTTACTGCAATAAAGTTGTACATAATATCCCTGATAATCTTTTTAATATCTGATGCCATTGCTCAAATTTCTGATAGTGGCAATTTGTACCCTCTTTTTTTATTCTGATTAGTCTGGCTAAATGTTTATCAATTTTGCTATTCTTCTCAGTGAGCCACCTTTTAGTTTCTTTTATTCTTTTTATTTATTTATTTATTTATTTAGTCTATTTTTTTGTTTATTTTCCCTAGATTTTATTTTCATTGCCACTCTGATCTAAGTCCCAGGTTTCATTGATTTTTCTCCATTGTTTTTCTGTTTTGTATTTTACTGACTTCTACTCTGATTTTTATTTTTTCATTTCTTCTGTTTAATTTGTGTTTAATTTGCTCTTATTCCAGTTTAAGTTGGAAGGTGATGTCATTGATTTGAGACTTTTTTCTTTTCTAACACAGGCATTGCCCCCTCTCAGTGTAGCATTGGCTACATCCCACAAATTTTGATAATTTGCATTTCCATTTAATTATTTCTAATTTCCTTTTTAATTTTGTGTTTAATCCATGGATTATTTATAAGTGTGTCATTTAGTTTCAAAATATTTTAGAATTTTCTAGATATCTGTTATTGATTTTACTTTAATGATTCTACTATGTTTAAAAACATACTTTATATGACTTGGATCCTTTTAAATTTATTGAGACATTTAATAGCTTAGAATATGGTTTATTTTGCTAAAAGTTCCTTGTGCACTTAAAAATAATAATGTATATTCTTCTGTGGTTGAACAGGCTGTTTTTATAAATGTCAGGTCAAATTGACTGATAGCATTGTTCAAGACTTTTACAAACTTACTGATTTTCTTTCTTCTTGTCCTATCAGTTATTAGGAAAACCACTGAAATCTCCAAATAAAATTGTGGATTTGTCTATTTCTCCTTACAGTTCTATTATTTTTGTGTCATGTATTTTAAAGCTCTCTTAAAAGGTGCATGAATGTTTAAGACTATTGTCTTCATGATGAATTCATCATTATTATGAAATGACCCTCTTTATCCCTGGTAATATTATTTGCTCTAAAATCTACTTTGTCTGATATTAATATAGCTTTTCCAACTCTATTAGTATAAACATGGCATATCTTTTCCATCCTTTTAGTATTTATTTTTTCTTTTTATTTAAAGTGAGAGTCTTGTAGACTGCATAATTGGTTCTTGCTTCTTTATCCACTCTAACAATCCCTGTCTTTTGAGTTGTTTAGACCATTTACATTTTTTTGTTTTTTGAGATAAGAGTCTCACTGTCACCCAGGCTAGAGTGCAGTCATTATAGCTCACTGCAACCTCAAACCCCTGAGCTCAAGCAATCCTCCTGCCTCAGCTTCCCAAGTAGCTACAACTACCAGCACGCACTACCACACCTGGCTAATTATTTTATTTTTTTGTAGAGACAGGGTCTCACTCTTGCTCGGGCTGATCTCGAACTCCTGGGCTCAAGCAAAGCAGTCTTCCTGCCTCAGCCTCCCAAAATGCTAGGATTACAGGTCTGAGCAGCCTCACCCTGCTGGACCATTTATTTACATTTAATGGATAATTGATATGACGAGGTTTAAATATATCATCTTTTTTGTTTGTTTTTGTAGACATGAGGTCGCACTATGTTGCCCAGGTTGGTCTCAAACTCCTGGCCTCAAGCAAATATATCACCTTGATACTTGTTTTCTGTTTATCTCATCTGTTCTTTGTTCCCTTTTCCTCATTTTCTCTTTCTTTAGGTTGAATATTTTTTATGATTCTATTGTATCTTCTTTCTTGGCTTATTAGTTATAACTCCTTGTGTTATTATTATTTTTTTTTCTTTTGAGACAGAGTCTCACTTTGTTGCCCAGGCTAGAGTGCTGTGGCGTCAGCCTAGCTCACAGCAACCTCAAACTCCTGGACTCAGGTGATCTTCCTGCCTCAGCCTTCTGAGTAGCTTGGACTACAGGCATGTGCCACCATGCTTGGCTAATTTTTTCTATATATTTTTAGTTGGCCAATTAATTTATTTCTATTTTTAGTAGAGATGGGGGTCTCGCTCTTGCTCAGGCTTGTTTCGAACTCCTGACCTTGAACAATCCTCTCACCTCAGCCTCCCAGAGTGCTAGGATTATAGGTGTGAGCCACTGCGCCTAGCCTCTTCTTGTGTTATTTTAATGGTTCTTTTTATCTTTATCAATCTATCTTCAAGTAATATTATATCACTCTACATACACCCTAAGACCATACAATAGTACATTTCCAGTTCTTTCCTCCTGGTCTTTTTGTTATTGTTGTCATACATTTTACTTCTACACAGGTCATAAACCTTACAATACATTGTTACTATTTTGCTTTAAAAAGTCAATTATGTTTTAAAGGGATTTAAATAACAAGAAAAAATCTTTCTATTTATCCATGTAGTTACCATTTCCAGTACTCTTCATTCCTTTGTGTAGATCCAAGTTTCTATCTGGTATCACTACTTTCTGCTTTAAGAATTTCCTTTACATTTCTTATCTGCTGATAATTAATTCTTTCATATTTTGTACATTATAAAAATATCTTTATTTCATTTTTTTTTTTTTTTGAGACAGGGTCTTGCTCTGTCACCCCGGGTAGAGTGTAGTGGCATAGTCATAGCTCACTGCAGTCTCAAACTCCTCAAGTAATCTTCCTACCTTAGCTTCCCGAGTAGCTGGGACTACAGGCGTGCATTACCATGCCCAGCTAATTTTTCTTTTTCTTTTTCCTTTTTTTTTTTTTTGTTGAGATGGGGTCACACTGTGTTGCTTAGGCTGGTCTCAAATTCCTGGCCTCCAGCAATCCTCCTGTCTTGGCCTCCTAAAGTGCTGGGATTATAGGTGTGAGCCACTGCACCTGACCTCATCTTTGCTTTAAAGATATTTTGCTGGGTAAACATTTCTAGGCTGAGTTGGTTTTCTCTCTCCAATACTGTAAAGATTTTGCTCCATTTTCTTCTAGCTTATACTGTTTCCAACAAGAAATCTGCTCTAATCTCTATCTTTGTTTCCTTGTACATAACTTGGGTTTTTCCCCTTTTGTCTGTGTTTAAGGTTTCTTCTTTACCACTGGTTTTAACCATTTTAATTATTATGTGCCTTGGTATAGCTTTCTTTATGTTTCTTGGGCTTGGAGCTCATTGAGGTTATTAGATCTGTAGGTTTACAGAGTTCATAAAATCTGGAAAAACTTCAGCCATCATTTCTTCAAACATACTTTCTGTTCCCCGTCCCCCTTTTCTCATTTAGATTGTCGAATTACATACATATTAGGCTACTTGAAATTTCCCCATAGCTCACTGATACTCTATTATGTATTTACTTTGGTTGTTTTTTAATCTCTGTGTTTCATTTAGGATAGTTTCTATTGCTATGTATTTTTCCTTAAGTGTCTAATATGCCATTATTACTATTCATTATACGTTTCATCTTAGACATTGTATTTTTCATTTCTAAAAGTTTATTTGGTGGGTCTTTTTTATTTTTAAGAGATGGAGTCTCACTATGTTGCCCATGCTGGCTTTGAACTCCTGGGATCAAGTGATTCTCTCACCTAGTGTCCTAAATAGTTGGGACTGCAGGCATGCACCACCGCACCCAGCTATTTTGGGTATTTTTTTATACTTTCCACATCTCTATTCAATCTTTCCTCTTGCTTCCTGAATACATGGAATACAGTTATAATAATAACTGTTTTTATGGGGGCAATGTATTAGCTTCACTTAAAAGAAAACTCTTATAAATGATAGTCAAGTGCCATCTAGATCTTAAGGAGCTCCCATTTTCTAGCTCAGTCTATTGGAATAGTATTAGGTTGTTTTTTTTATTCTTTATCCCCTTTTCACTGGGCCCTTCCAACACAATGAATGGAGATGTCACTAATTTAAGCACCCCATCAGTGACTACCATTAGACTGTTTAGTAAGGAATGCCTTCCCATCATATTTTAGCCAGAACAACTGGCTATATCCCTTGCAGGAAGCACTGCAGTGAATGTGTCTGTCAATGTCAACAGCTTACCTTAGACTACTGCAAAAGATAAGCTAATTGAATGCCTTGAAAGTCTCATCCACTGGTCAGATGGTAAACTTTATTCAGTATTATTTACATTAAGAGTTGCACTTGATTGCAGTCTGTTGAGGTTTGAGCATTCATATATAGGCCTTGGCAAGCCTATTTTTGTGATATGGCAGCAGAGATAGAACACTATGCATTTAAAAGCACTTTTTTTGGTAATAAATTTAATCCCTCACCCCAAGAGGAAAGTCGATTAAGTTGTGTTATCTGTGTCATCAACTTATTCTAGTACCTCAGTGTTCACTCCTGTTATCTGCATATCTTCTGAAAAGAAATAGCTGTTATTAATGCCTTTTTGTTTTCCACTGAGTGTACATACACTACTGAATAAGTGTAGGAGTTTTATGTTTACCATTTGAGTCTTGCAACACTAAAGATATTTTGAGTATCAGTCGTGATGGTAATTTCTCTTTAAAAGATCCTTAAATGGAACATTGTTTTTGAGATCAAACTCCCCACCTTCACAAAAATGGACAAACTGCAATAAATATTATGGCATATCAAAAATAATAACAACATTCGAGGCCATGAGTTTGAGAACAGCCTGAGACCCCATCTCTACAAAAAATAGAAAAATTAGCTGGACATAGTCCCAGCTACTGAACTAAGACCCTGAGGCAGGGGAATGGCTTGAGCCCAGGAGTTTGAGGTTGCAGTGAGCTATGATGCCACTGCTGCACTCTAGCCTTAGGCAACAGAGCAAGATCCTATCTACAAAAAAGAAAAAAAAATAACAGTAACTGTTTTAATGTCTTTGTCTACTATCTGTTGTATCAGTTCTGGATTAGTTATGATTAAGTTTTTTCTTTATTTTTTCCTGCTTCTTAGCAAGCCTGTTAATTTTTGATTGGAAGAAAGGCATTGTGAATATTATCTTGGTGGGTGCTGGATATTTTTGTATTCCTATAAAAAATTTTGAACTTTGTTCTGTGATGCTGTTGAATTACTTGAAATAGTTTGATCCTTATTGATCTTGCTTCTGTTTTTGAGCTTTATTAAATAAAACCAGAGGAGTGTTTGTTGTAGGTTAATTTTTTTCTCCATTCCCAAGGCAAGACTCTTCTTAGTTTTCTACCTAATGCTCCATAAATTATGAGGGTGTTTTTCCACTGAAGATAGGAACAGTCACTATTCCTGGCCCTATATAAGCTCCACATATTGTTCCTTCTAATCTGAATGGCTCTTTACTGGGATAACTTCTCCACATGAATGATCTGATCAGTTATCAACTGAACAGTAGAAGGGTCAGACCCTCTGCAGACATCCAGAATTCTCAGTGTAGCTCTCTCCTCTTTGGTACTCTGCTCTGAAAACTTTAGCTGCCCTGGTATCCCTGGATTCCTCAGCTCCACCTATTCAACTTAGGGAGACCACCAAACTTTGCCTGGATTCCTTCTCCCTGTTCCATGGTCTCCGTACTTTGTCTAGACAAAGAGCCATTGTTGTATCTGGATTTTCTTTTTTAATTTTAGGCAGGAGGGTATATCTGGTCCCTGTTATTCCACTGTGGCCAGAAGCCACTGTATGATTATTTCATCCTTAATCTCTCATTTATTCATCCTATACTTTAGTTTCAGATAAGTCAATCCTACAGACTGGAGCTAAGAGAGCTAGAAAAGTGGGCTTCAGTTACACCACTACTATCAGCTACACCTAGAATCTGGAAATATCAGAATTTCCTAGCTATATTTCCCTCTACTCATTAGAAGAGACTACCACAAAACCAGCCAAAGCTATTTGACATCCTTAAAAGTAGAGACCCCAGCTAATGAAAGTCTATTTGTCTTTGCTTTGTTGGTATAAAGAAAGAAACTTTAGATCTCCTACATCCAAAAAGGTGAACAGAAAAAAATGTATTTTTCATTAGTCAAAACTAAACATGAGAATCCTACCATATCACCCCATTATAATAGTAGCTATGTGCTTATAAGCACTTTACATAATCTTATTCAAAATTCATAACAATTATTTTTATTTAAGAGACAAGATCTCACTCTATTGCCCAGGCTGAAGTGCAGTGACCCACTGCAACCTCAAATTTCTGAGCTCAAGTGATCCTCCTTTCTCATCCTCCCAAGTATATAGGACTACAGCTGTGTGCCACCACGTCCAGCTGATTTTTAAAAGAATTTTTTATAGAGACAAGGTCTTTTGCCCAGGCTGGCCTCAAACTCTTGGCCTTAAGCGATTTTCCTATCTCAGCCTCCCAAAGTGCTGGGATTATAGGCATGAGCCACCATGCCTACCCTCACAACGATCATTTTAAATATGTCTCATTCCTATTCTACTGATAAAGAAACTGAGGCTTAAAAAGATTAAGTATCTGCCACAATAATGCCAACAACTAGTTAGTGACAAAATGGAATTCAGGCAATGTTTAACCATGCCCTTAACCTCTATATAATACTATGTTCTATAAAGTTTTTTTGAACCACAGACTTCCTTGCTGAAAGGCTAACCTCAGATCATACAGTCTAAAACACTGACACCTACTCACCCTGAATTCAGGATCCCTACATGGAAAATGGAAGGTTTCTACCAAATTACTACTTATTACTTTACACTTACCTGCTTCACCTCACATGAGCAGTGGTGAAGAAATCGGTGCTGGGTGATCTCATGAAATACTTTGTGCAGTTTGGTCCCAAACTCCTGTGTGTCAGCTGCCTACAATGAACCAGAGATGAAACATGCTGAGTTCCAGTACTAGAAAGCAAGGGAGAAGTATTCACAGAAGTTCATACAGGGAGAGGATGAGGCAGACTGGAAGGCAAACCACTGGTATTGCTCACATGGCGTCAGAGGTTTCCTTTGTCTTATGAGGGCAGGAGAGGCAGAGAGAAGGCCTGGGATACTGGGCGTGAGTTAGGTGGTTGTGGCCCCTGTATGTCTTCCCACTTGTATCACCTAAGCAAGATCCTTCAAACAAGGTCTTTGTTCTCCTGTCTCTGTAGGAGATAAATACCCCAGGGATCCATCTATTTAGAAAGGGTTATATAAACTACTCTTCTATAAAGCAAGTTTCCAAGAGAGCAGAGGTCCACTGAACAACTGAAGCTGATATGATACCTTTTCCTCAGATAAGCCTTTTTAGGGAGGAGAAGGACAAAACACAGTTTGCACCCATAGGGAATGGGTCATAGCCTTCTACATTTTAAAACAGAATTGTAGGATATTAGAGTTAAAGGGGACCACAGAGTAATCACCTAATGCAACACACTAATTTTATAGATGAGAAAATTTAAATTCCAAAAGGAGAAGTGACTCTCCCAAGATCTCACAGCTATTTAGTATGAAAGTTAGGGCTTTCATGCATACCTTCGAATTCCCAATATAGAGTTCTTCTCTCTATTCTGTGCTAGCCACATGACCTGGAAAGCTGAAGCTATGACAAAATGCACTAACTTATAAAGGTGTTAAACTCTTTGATTTATAATTCCATCTATAGAAATTTATTCTAGGAAATAATTCAAAAGAAGTTATCATATATATGAAGGTATTACTGAAGCATATGCTGAAGCATATTTACATCAACAAATTTACATCAAGCATATTTACATCAAGCATATTTATATCAACAAAAAGACTGTAAACAACTTAAATGTCTAACAGAGGAATGGTTTATTAAATTAGATAAAAATACTATAGTGGAATATTAGTTAACTGAAACGAAATTCTAAAACTATTGAAACAGGGAAAAATGTCAAATTATATAAGAAAATAGAATGCTTTGGTTATAATTATGTATGGGATGAGCAAAAATTTTAAATGGTGATAAAATTTTTTTTTTTTTTTTTTTGAGACAGAGTCTCACTCTGTTGCCCAGGCTAGAGTGAGTGCCGTGGCGTCAGCCTAGCTCACAGCAACCTCAAACTCCTGGGCTCAAGCGATCCTTCTGCCTCAGCCTCCCAAGTAGCTGGGACTACAGGCATGTGCCACCATGCCCGGCTAATTTTTTCTATATATGTTAGTTGGCCAATTAATTTCTTTCTATTTATAGTAGAGATGGGGTCCGCTCTTGCTCAGCCTGGTCTCGAACTCCTGAGCTCAAACGATCCGCCCACCTCGGCCTCCCAGAGAGCTAGGATTACAGGCGTGAGCCACCGCGCCCGGCCAATGGTGATAAAATTTATTAGCTATTATTTCAAATTGTGTGTGTTATACTATCTTTCCAGAAGAAACAAAAGAACAAAAAACTGAAGCAAGAGACATGGAACTAATGTGTTCCCCATTGATAATATTAATACCGGTTGGTCAGCACACATTCCTAAAAGGAAGAAAAGGAGCTAACATTGAGAACTTACCATACACCACACACTTTCACACTGTCTTATTCCTTTTTGGCTGCTATAACAAATCGCCATAGGCTGGGTGGGTTATAAACAATGAAAATGTCTTTCTCGCAGTCCTGGAGGCTGAAGTCTGAGATCAAGGTGCCAGCATGGTCAGGTTCTGGTGAGGGCCCTCTGCTGAGTTTCAGACTGCCTGCTTCTCCCTATGTCCTCATGTGGCAGAGAGGCAAGGGTCTCTCTTGGGCCTCTTTCATAAGAGCACTAATCCCATTCATGAGGGTGGACCCTAATGACCTAATCATCTCCCAAAGGCCCCAAACCTCCTAATACCATCACCTTGGGGGTTAGGATTTCAACATATGAATTTTGAGGAAATACAAACATTCAGACCATAGCATGCATGTAGTCTTCACACTCATAATAATGCTGTGAGGTACTATCAATATTATTTTTTCCAATTTGTAGGTGGGGCTTAGAGAAGTTAAATACAGGCATGAAGTCCACATAGCTAGTAAGTAAATGAGTCAGGATTTGAACCTAAACCTTTGATTCCAAGACTCTTTACCCCATTCCATACCATCACATACTTAAGGTTGATACTTAAGGTTGCTCAGTTATTTCCAATGTATTCTGTCACTATGAGGTAGCATTGTCCAACAAAGAACTGGAAATCACTGATCTAATCCTAGCTTTCCTCTTAACTAGCTATGTGACCTAAAGGAAATAGAAATCTTTAATAACTTGTTTTCTCATTTATAAAATAATATACACACTACTATTCATTCGACAAATATTTTTTAAAGCATTTAGTCTTGGTACTATGTAGGATCACAGTAAGAGCAAATAAAATAATGTTTCTAAAAGCACAGTGCATGTTACATAGGCAGTGGGCACTTCGGCATCCCCAATCCCTTACTAACCTGAAGGGCCTGGAGACACATGGTTCGGAAGCTGCTGCAGGTGCTTCCAGTCACAACGCTCATGATGGAATTCACAGCCACCGTGAGTGAGGCCTGCAGTTTCTGATGAGCCTGGACACATAACACATGAGAGGAGACTGTACTAATGCCAAGCTGCTGGTTCAGAGAATCCCAGCGGGGCCAAAGATTTCAGTCAGGGCAGAATTTCAACAATTCTTCCCTTCTATCAACAATACGTACTGAGATCATGACACATCTTTACATCATGACCCTTAGGGATTAAAACAAATTTTTTAAATATTCTCTCCTTTCATAGAGATGACTTATTGACACAGACACATTCAGAAAAGACAAGCAATGAGACACTGGTCAATAAAACAGATACAATATTTTTTTAAAAAAGCTTTAAGTTTTGCTTTCTTTGTGTGGTTGTTTTTTCCCTGAATAGGGAGCCATATGAAGTGAGAAATGTGTTACCACAAGTACACAGGTTGGATGAATTCAGAAATTCAAGTAAAAAGAGAAAGTGGTGCTATTAAGAATTGGGAAAATGAGGGAAGAATGTAAGATTTAGTGACATAGCAGCTCCAGAAGTATGTGTGGGAAGGAGAGAAGTATAGATGAGGGAGAAGTGCTTTATCAGTCACTTTTCTCTATTAGCTATTTTCCTATTTACTCAAACCCACCTACTAGGAGGTAAGACTAAGTATGCTGGTTACGGTGACCCATCTAACTTAAAGCTTGAGTTCCTAGGCTAGATGCAGTGTTATAAGATCACCCCCGGTGACAGAAGAGGAAAGGAAGGGGCATTAAGGGAGGAAGGGCTCTTAGGCCCTGCCTGCTATACACTATCTTTTTCTTAGAAAGTAGGAGAAAGGAAACTGAATTTCTTATTACCTTGGCAGCCTGGTGATGCTGCTCCAAGACCTGGTCCACAGTGAACTGGATGGAATCTTGTACTACACTGTGGCTTTCCATGAGGATGGCACTGAGATGAGTAGTGAGTAAAGTATGGACTCCTACAGGCAGGAAGAATGTCGTAACCATGAGTGAGGGTGGCTACTTCAAGACTGCTGTTCATGTGCTCTGAGTCAGAGCTGGGAGTGGGAAAGATGCCTCTTGGAAGAAAAGGCCATTACCTATCCACAAATAATTACTTTTTAAAGACAAAACCTCCCAATTCTCACTTATAAATGAAAGAAAGCTCAGGAACATTAAAGTGAGGAATGACATTATTTTTGAAGAAACAAATGAGGGATCCTGTTTAATTCACATCAGAAATATATATTAATACTACATATTAGAAACAACGATACTGGTAACTGCTAGAGGAGAGGAGAAAGAGGGATAGGAGAAGCCCTGGAGAATGTGTCTAACTCTACTCCATTCCTATTGAGCATCACTGTTGTGGGGATTCTTCCAGATGTGTTGTGGTAAAGAAAAGGTTAAAACTCACAAAAGTGACTCTGAGAACCCCTCGCTTGCAGAAGGTCCTTTTGAATGGAGTATTATCTCTCTTTCAGAAAAGCTAACATGTGAGAGCAACGGGCAAAAATATGAGTTTGAACAACAGGCTACCATTTAATGATCCTGCTGCAGCAGACACAGGAAGCCAAGTTCACTTGACAGGCCACCTGGAAAAAAGCTTCTTCATCATCCTTTGTGTTTTCAGTGTTGTTCTACTCTCTCCTGGAGAGTCTGTTCAGATACTGTGGTGAAGCAGCCTAAGGCTGGCAGGCTTTTCTCAGGACTGCATTAAAAATG
This sequence comes from Mirza zaza, assembly GCA_008750895.1. Taxonomy (NCBI): domain Eukaryota; kingdom Metazoa; phylum Chordata; class Mammalia; order Primates; family Cheirogaleidae; genus Mirza; species Mirza zaza. Next base: position 14,351 of record VSMD01046661.1, on the reverse strand, counting down.
CAAGCCAGAAGGAACACTCTAGATACCACAAGGCACCAGGACACTTTTCTGCTAGGGAAGGTAATATGGGGTAAGCACAAAAGGGGTCTGGAGCTAGAATCAGGAGAACATAGATTCTAGGGTCAATTTTACCACCAACTAGTGATAGCTAAGTCACTTAACTTTTCTTACGTCAGTACAGAAAATGGTTTTATATCACCTGCTCCATAGGTATGTTGTGCAAATAAACTGGGATGATTTACATGAAGTGTTTTGAAATGTACACTGCAATATTCAATGGAAAAATATTGCTATTGCTGTGATGATTGATATCTGGATTACTATTTTCCATAGTTTGATCCTAAAAATAGCTTTAAGAAATCAGACCCCTTTTGATAGCAGACATTAAATTAAAAAGCCAAAGTTCATTCCTAAAACTGCTGATACCACCAGATGCTTTTGACGTTGTGGCAAAATAATAAGTTAATCATAGAAAAGTTACCATGACAAAGTAGGCAGAAGGCCAATTATATAATTTTTTTTAAAGATACATGGAAACAGACTGTAATTTTGTACAATCTGTTTCCTAAAAGAAGGAGCCTGGAGAAAGCTTTCAAGAGTGTGAGAAAGTGGCTGGGCGCGGTGGCTCAAGCCTGTAATCCTAGCTCTCTGGGAGGCCGAGGTGGGCGGATCATTTGAGCTCAGGAGTTCGAGACTAGCCTGAGCAAGAGCGAGACCCCATCTCTACTATAAATAGAAAGAAATTAATTGGCCAACTAAAATATATATAGAAAAAATTAGCCGGGCATGGTGGCACATGCCTGTAGTCCCAGCTACTTGGGAGGCTGAGGCAGCAGGATTGCTTGAGCCCAGGAGTTTGAGGTTGCTGTGAGCTAGGCTGACGCCATGGCACTCTAGCCTGGGCAACAGAATGAGACTGTCTCAAAAAAAAAAAAAAAAAAAAAAAAAGAGTGTGAGAAAGAAGAGGGGGAAGGAGAAGATAAAATCACTACTCTGTCCATATCTGCCTCCCTCACTGCACATCCTCTCAGTGGCTCATCCTAAACTATCAGATGTGTGAGATTTGAAAAGATACTATGTTTACTAATTCAGTGATGAATTTCTTTTTCTTCCTCTTTTTTTTTTTTTTGAGACAGAGTCTCACTCTCTTGCCTGGGCTAGAGTGCTGTGGCGTCACTCTAGCTCACAGCAACCTCAAACTCCTGGGCTCAAGTGATCCTCCCTGGTAGCTGGGACTACAGGCACACACCACCATGCCGGGCTAATTTTTTCTAATTTTAGTTGTTTGGCTAATTTCTTTCTATTTTTAGTAGAGACAGGGTCTCCCTCTTGCTCAGGCTGGTCTCGAACTCCTGAGCTCAAGCAATCTTCCCGCCTCAGCCTCCCAGAGTGCTAGGATTACAGACGTGAGCACCGCGCCCAGCCTGAATTTCTTTTTAATCCAACACTGAGACAAGTACTAAGATACTGCAGGTCTTCAGAGTCAAGGTAAACAGAAGTGTATAAATTATCATAGAACTATAAGAATAAGTAACAGTAGTTTCTGAGAAATTTTAGTTCTTAAGGTATGTTCAATAGCACCCAGAACATGGTATCAGGTTTGCATTATCCTAGGATTATCCTCTGGCAGACCTTTAAAAAAAAAAACAGCTTGAAGGTAGCAGATCTTAAGTCTTAAGAGACTTTTAGTCTTGGAAGGGCTTTTGACATTATCTAGTCTAACAATTTCATGTTAAAGATATGAAAAGGGAGGCTCAGATTTATTTGACTTGTTTCCCAAAAATCACTGAGGAAGCTGGTATGGGAACTACCAGGTTTCTTCATTCTACCTTGATGTTCTTTCCACAGTAGTAAGCTGCTTCTCTTATCAGCCTCTGTCTGTAGGAGCACAGGCCAGGTAACAACAGCCCTAGGAATCCTCACCTTAGACCTTTTTGCTAGAGCCTCATTAGTTTGGGTCTCACCTATTTCTCATTCCTCTGGCCTTAATCTATGGAACAGTGAGGCATCAGAGAACACCAGCTCCTCAAATAAAGGGCTGTAAGCCAGAGCCCAGCAAAAAGGGCTTCTCTCCTAGATTATGTACAATATATGTTGGGAAAAGGTAGGAGAGGCTTGGGAGGAAGGCAGCAGGAAGAATCCCACAGGTGGCAATGGTTTGTTCAGCAAATAGTCGGCAACAGTCAATATGTGCTCTTCTGGTCTAGGGTTCTAAGAGGTCTCATTTTTCTTACGATTCAGGGAGAGGGCCACACCAAACAGTACTGGAAGGCCCACAGAGCAGAGTCCCACAAAAACATACCAGCCCACAGAGAAAGAACACAAAAATATATCAGAAGTACCAAAAGGGAAGTTTATGAACTTTCCCCAAAATTTGTATAAGCGCAACTTCTTCTTGTAACTTCCCTCAAAGTTTAGGAAGACACTGAGAAACACTTAAGTTTGTGTCCCAGGATTTACTGAATTAAAATGTGCAAGTCAACTCTAGCTCACAGTCAGTGGTTTTCAAATTTTACTATACTTAAGAATCACTTGAGAACCTTATTTCAAATGTAGATTCTTAAACTGTACCAGATTTTTACATTATTACAAAATAAGTAAAAATTAATCACTAGCCCAGGAAGCTGCACATTTTCAAATAATCTAGGCGATTCTGATGCATGTGTCTCATGGACCATAAGCTGAAAACAACTGCTTTACCTTTAAAGGAGAGGTATTTAGTTGTGTGGGGGTGGCGGGGAGGGTTTCGTTATTTTTTGGGTTTTTTTTTTTATCACTCAGGCTGGAGTGCAGTGGCATGATCATAGCTCACTGCAGCCTCAAAGTCCTGGGCTCAAGCGATCCTCCCACCTTAGCCTCCCAAGTAACTGGGATTACAGGCACAAGCTGGAGAACCTTTTCAAAAACAGGGTATCAGCTTTCTAATAGTTAAACACCAAAGGCTCCCCCTTACATGCTTGAACAAGGACAAGCATACATTTCTTTAATCCACTTGGAAAAGCAGTATGGTGATGAAACGTTCTCAAGACTGGCTGCGCATTAGAATCATCTGAGAAGCTTTAAAAATATACTGAGACCTGGGGCCCACCTCCACCCAAGGAAATCAGAATCTTTAGGGTAAGAGTGAATCATTCTTAGACAGTACCAGGTTGTGTGGCAAAGGCTGAGAACCACTGAACCCTAGGGAGCGTTATATGAAGTGTCTGCTGGTTTCTTGCCAACCAAATCTGGGAATGTCATCATTTACGTGATACACCAACATAATGGATCTTTCCCATAGGGCATATAATATAATTTAACAAGCAAGGTTTCTCACTGGAATTCTTATTCTACAGAAATACTTCTAATTCAGATATCTGCATTACACAAAGTCTCCCTTTATCTTCTCAGCATTTGGCACACCCCAGCTGGCAGCCCCATACTTACCCCAGATTTCCATTTGCTGGATTGGAAACCCATTGTGGAAATCCACAAAGAGAAAAAGCAGCAGAGTGTGTCCTTGAGTGTCCGTATTCTGAGACTGAGCCCCCTCACTGGATTCCACCAGATAACTCACATCTGGAAGCACCAAATCTAGAGGACAAGACATCACACCAATTCCTGACAAATAAAGACTTGTAGAAATGCTAAGTGACTAAAGAATGTATATTCTGAACAAAGAAGTCTCTGAGAATAGGAGACCTAAATTCAAACATTCACTTCCCCTCTTAAACTTGTTTCTCTATCCACACAATGGAAGCAAATAATAGTGACTCACTCACAGAAAGAACATCAAAATAACAACGGGGTGTATAAAATGCAAACCAAACAATACTCCTTTGCATTTATTGAAAAACACTAAATTCACTGATTCCTCATACAACTTTCCAAGGCAGGTATGGCTAGTAAGAGGCAGAGGTGAGATTCAAGCTTGAGTAATGATGATAACAACAGCTAACTTGTGCTACATGCCAGGTACCATGTTAAATTCTCATATACTGTCTTAACATTTAGACTTCATAACAACACTATGGGGTAGGACCCATTCTTATGCCTTTTACAGATAAGGAAAGAGGCACAGATAGGTTAAATATCTTGCCTAACGTGAGGTAGTAAATAGTAGAACTGAGTTTTAGACCTTGTTAGACTGACTCCAAAATCTGTGTTCTCAATCCAAATACTGTGTGATATTTGTATTTCTAGGTAATTCAATGCCCTGTGGTCACTTGCTAGCACCTTGACCCTTTGGAATACAATCTGGATAGTGCTACCTTCCAGAGCCATATGGAGAAGCACCTCTATGTGGATCCTGGTTCTATCCTTTAGAGCAGGGGTCCTCAAACTTTTTAAACAGGGGGCCAGTTCACTGTCCCTCAGACTGTTGGAGGGCCGGACTATAGTTTAAAAAAAACTATGAACAAATTCCTATGCACACTGCACATATCTTATTTTGAAGTAAAAAAACAAATGCGCAGGCCGGGCGCGGTGGCTCACGCCTGTAATCCTAGCACTCTGGGAGGCTGAGGCTGGCAGATTGCTCGAGGTCAGGAGTTCAAAACCAGCCCAAGCAAGAGCGAGACCCTGTCTCTACTATAAATAGAAAGAAATTAACTTGCCAACTAATATATATAGAAAAAATTAGCCGGGCATGGTGGTGCATGCCTGTAGTCCCAGCTACTTGGGAGGCTGAGGCAGTAGGATTGCTTTAGTCCAGGAGTTTGAGGTTGCAGTGAGTAGGCTGACGCCACGGCACTCACTCTAGCCTAGGCAACAAAGTAAGACTCTGTCTCAAAAAAACAAAACAAAACAAAAAAACGGGCAAAAACACCCGCATGTGGCCTGCAGGCTGTAGTTTGACACCTGCTTTAGAGTAATGAGGGAGGGAGATGAGGGGACATTTCTTACATATTCATTTCCAAAGTTAACTGAGCAAGTTCAGGCATCATGAAGTGGCAAAATATAAAGTAAATCACAAAGCCTGAAAACAAAAATGAAAGAGAAAAAGAAATATGGAGATTTCTAGAAATTCACCTAGGTCATCCCTCTATTGAAAATCTTGGTAGCCTGACAGATTAAGACCAAACATTCTGGCCGGGCATAGTGGCTCACACCTGTAATCTTAGCACTCTGGGAGGCTGAGGCAGGTGGATCGTTTGAGCTCAGGAGTTCGAGACCAGCCTGAGCAAGAGTGGGACCCTCATCTCTACTAAAAAAAATAGAAAGAAATTAGCTGGACAACTAAATATATATATATATATTTTTGTGTGTGTGTGTGTGTATATATATATATATATATAATTAGCCAGGCATGATGGCTCATGCCTTTAGTCCCAAATACTTGGGAGGCTGAGGCAGGAGGATTGCTTGAGCCCAGGAGTTTGAGGTTGCTGTGAGCTAGGCTGACGCCATGGCACTCACTCTAGCCTGGGCAACAGAGTGAGACTCTATCACAAAAAAAAAAAAGAAGACCAAACACATTCTTTTCTCACAAAACTACTTACCTCCAGAGACCCTGTCTCAGGATGCCCTCCTTTCATACCCACCTTCTGGAATCACTACCCACTCAGGAACGAAGAACCTTATCTCTAGGCTTCCTCCCCAGGTGAAGATCCACCATTTCCCCCAAGATACTGCCCCACCCCAAGAGGCTTCAATCTTCTCATTCCAGTCACAACTCTAGAATACCTCTTCCTTAATATGTCTTCCTTGGGATCCAAATGACCAGACTACCTTGTGAATTTCAAAGGATGCTAGTGAACAACAGTCGAGCTCAAAACTGTAAACTCCTAGACATCAGCCCATGGTTGCATATTCCTATTTCCCAATTTTATTCATTGGTTCAGTTATTAACCTCCCAACTTTTAGCATGATTTACCCAAAGCTAATGTAGTTAGGCCCTACATGAATATTATACACAGCTTCCTAGGTTTAACACTGGTCTTGAAATTATGTTGTGTTTTAACTTTTCTAAGTAATTTTATATGGATTTTCTCATTTCATCATGAAGCATTTCTCTTCCACAATAGTTCAAAGGTGTCATTGCTCCTTTAGTCACCTTTCTAAAGCCCCTGAGTTGACAGATTAAAGTACAAAAGAAACACTCTGAACAAGTCCCTGGAAGGAGGACCAGGAATAGAGGTGGCAGCAGCAGAAGTGAGAGGAAAACCAGCATCCTCGTGCAATACCAAACAGGCTCTGATGAGGCTTTGCCTGTTTGACATGTTTGCTCACTACAAGTGGTCTCTTAAATTCAGCCAGACCCCTATCCCCACATCCCAACCTAGGCCATCAGATCAATGGGTCCTATTTTTATATATATGTGCTATTTATATTTCCTTTCTCTAATATCCTTCAGGTTTCTTCATTCGTGTACAAAGAGAGGGAGACATACCTCTATCCAAATTGAGATCCAAATTGGGCACCATATGCAAGCAGTATTTTTCCAAGTCAATGAAATAAGAGGTATCTTTGAACACAGGAGTAACTGGCTGTTCCCGACTTGACAGTACCAGAGGTAGACCCAAAGGTCCATACAGAAATATGTATAGTTGCTAAAGAAAACTGGCAAATTTTAGTTTCTTATGACTATGTGTTCACTTATATAAAACAAACATAACACTGACCTGGTTCATACTCCCAGAAATAAACAAGTGTGCTATTTAATTACATCTTGAGCCTTTTCTACACCAAAGATAGGTGTATGGCACAGAGATACAGCCACTAGGATATCCAGAAATTTATTCTGGGTTTAATAAACGTGAGCTACAGGTATAGTATTTGGACAATTAATTTATATATACTTATATATATAAATATATATATATTTATATTATATATATACTTATATATATAAATATAATTTATATTATATATATATTTATACATTCGATCATAGATTTGAGGGGCACCGCAGGTTAACGCTGTTCTAAATTCTGGGTATACAAAAATGAATATTCAGATTTAACACCTCTCTTCAAGTTGTCATGTTTACAGTATGGGAGATAGACATAAAAAACAATAAACTATAATGTGTTACATGCCAGAACAGAAGTATATACAAAGGGCACTTTGGGAGGCCGAGGCAGGAGGATTGCTTGAGGCCAGGAGTTCAAGACCAGCCTAAGCAAGAGTGAGACTGTCTCTACAAAAAAATAGAAAAATTAGCTATGCATGGTGACACATGCCTGTAGTCCCAGCTAATCAGGGCAGGAGGATCACTTGAGTCTAGGAGTTTGAGGTAGCAGTAAGCTATGATGACCCCACTGTACTAAGGTGACAGAGTCAAACTTCATCTCAAACAAATAAATAAAATAAAATAAAAATAGAAGTATATACAAAGGAATATTTACTAGAAAGTATCTGAGATTTAGATTGAGAAGGAAACTTCCTCTCACCTTCTCCAACCCTATTCTCTAACAAAGACAAAGGCAGACAGGCCCCTGAAGTAGTTTCCTTATCTGGACTTCCCATTCCTACTCTCATCTTACCTCTAACCCAGGGCTTCTTGGCCTCTGGACCACTGACACTTTGGGCCTGATAATTTTTCACTGGTGGTGGCCAGGGGCAGTCCTGTGTAGCACTGCAGGATGTTTAGCAGCATCCCTGGCCTCTACCCACTAGATGCCAGTACCAACCCTCCTGACATGACCCCCTGCTTCACGACAATCTTTCTATAGGGTAAACACAAGGTATTAAATGTGAATATCAAAATTCACATTCACAAATGTCCCAGTACAGTAGGCACTGGGACATTACAGAAAGTCATAACAGAAAAAAGGGAGGCATTGCTCATAAATGAAGTCTTCCTCACAAATCTCAGAAGGCATTAACACACAATCTAAGACCAACACAGTCACTGTTTAGAGCTAGAGGATCTTTGAGATACTGCAAACTCAGGATAAGAGTCTGAAGAGCCAAAATGTATGGTTGTCTTTTAATTGGATTGTTTAAACCATTTACATTTAATATGAATACGTTACAGCTATGGTGGGGTTTAAATCTATCATCTTGTTTAGGAAGTAAAGAAACTAGGAGACAGGTAAAGAATGTATCCAAATGATTGTTAAAGCCCCTCTGTAACTAAGAAATGGGTAGTGGGATTATGTGTGATTTTGTTTTCCTCGTTATGCTTCTCTACATTTCCAAAAACTCTGTTACAATAAGCACATGTTACTTTTATCAGCAGAAAAAAAAATAAAAATAAAAATCTATCATCTTATTCTCTATTTTCCATTTGTTCCTTGTATTACTTTTCCACTTTTCTATTTTTAGATTCTATTTTGGATTAGATAATTTTTATAGTTCCATTTTATCTCCGTTTTGGCTTATTAGTTATAACTGCTATATTAATTTAGGGATTGCTTTAGGCCTTATTACTATACAATTTTAACTTATCATAGTCTACCTTCAAATAATATTATAACAGTTCCAATACAGTATAAGAATCTGGCAATATATTTCTATTTCTCCCCTCTTGGCCTTTGTGCTATTGTCATCACACCTTTTGTTTCCATATATGTTATAAACATTGTTATTTTTGTTTTAAGCAATTATCTTTTAAAGAAATTTTTTTTAAAAGGACAAAAATCTTTTATATTTACCCACATAGTTACCGTTTCCAGCGTCTTCCTTTTTTATGTGTAGATCCAGAATTCTGTCTGGAATCATTTTCCTTCTACCTGAAAGATTTCCTTTGACATTACTTTCTTTCTTTTTTGAGACAGAGTCTTACTCTGTTGCCTGGGTTAGAGTGCCGTGGCGTCAGCCTAGCTCACAGCAACCTCAAATTCCTGGGCTCAAGTGATCCTCTTGCCTCAGCCTCCTGAGTAGCTGGGACTACAGGCACGTGCCACCATGCCCGGCTAATTTTTTCTACACGTTTTTAGTTGTCTAGCTAATTTCTTTGTATTTTTAGTAGAGACGAGGTCTCGCTCTTGTTCAGGCTGTTCTCAAACTCTTGAGATCAAACAATCCACCCGCTTTGGCCTCTCAGAGTGCTAGGATTATAGGTGTGAGCCACCACGCCTGGCCTCTTTTGACATTTCTTATAATACAAGTCTGCTAGTGATGAATTCTTTCATCTTCTGTATGTCTGAAAAATTTTTTGTCTTTCCTTCATTTTTGAAAAATATTTTCACTGGGTATAGAATTCTAGGTGGACAATTTTCTTTTTTCTTTTAGTAAGATGTTACCCCACTTTCTCCTAGTTAACACTATTTCCAATGAGAATACTGCTGTGATTCTTATCTTTGTTCTTCTACACATAATGTCTTTTTATCTCCAGTTGTCTTTAAGATTCTTTATTACTGACTTTATGCAATTTGTTTGAAATGTGTCTTGATGACATTTTCTTCATATTTCTTTTGCTTTTGTTTCATTGATCATGGATCTGTAGGTTTACAGTTTTCATCAGATTTGGAAATTTGGGGACCATTATTTCTTTATTTTTTAAATTTGTTTATTTTTTTTTTAATTTTTATCATTTTCCTATTTTCTTTTGGACATTGACCTGGAAGGGACCATTATTTCTTCAACTATTTTATCTGCCCTCTTTCCCTTCAGGACTCTAATTACATGTCCCTGAATTAGGCCACCTGAAGTTATCCCACAGTTCACTGATGCCTTCTTCATTTTTCTTTTCTAATGTATAATAATGTTGACACCATTTTTTTCTTAGTGTTTCATTTCAGTTTCTACTATTATATATTCAAGTTCATTGATTTTTCTTCTACAGTATGTAGATCTGCCATTAATCTCATCTAGTGAATTTTCATCGCAAAAATTATAATTTTTATCTCTAGAATTTTAATTTGGGTCTTTTTTCTTATATCTTATCTTCATTTAATATGCTCAATTGTTTCTCTTATTGAGAATACAGAATACAGTTATATTTGTTTTAATTTCCTTATTTACAATCATCTGTGACATTTCTGGATAGGTTTCATTGATTGATTCTTTTCTTCTTTATGGATCCTGCTTCTTAGAAAGCCAAGCTGTTTTTTTTTTTATTAGATGCTAAGCATTGTGAAGTTTACCTTCTTGGGTGCAGGGTATTTCTGTATTCCTATAAATATTCTTGAACTATTTTCTGGGAAACTATAAAATCACTTGGAAATAGGCCGAGTGTGGTGGCTCACGCCTGTAATCCTAGCACCCTGGGAGGCTGAGGCAGGAGGACTGCTCGAAGTCAGGAGTTCGAGACCAGCCCGAGTAAGAGCAAAACCCCATCTCTACAAAAAAATAGAAAAATGAGTCAGTTGTGGTGATGCTAGCATGTAGTTCCAGCTACTGAGGAAAGTAAGGCAGGAGGATCGCTTGAGCCCAGGAGTTTGACGCTGCAGTGAGCTATGATGACACCATTGCACTCTACCCAGGGAAACAGAGCAAGACTCAGTCTCAAAAAAAAAAAATTACTTGGAAATAATTTGAGCCTTCTGGATCTTGTTTTCAAGCTTTGTTAGATGGGACCAGAGAAGGCTGTAGTCTAGAGGTAACTTGTCCCTGCTACTCAGTCAAATCCTTCTGAGGACTCATATCTGACACCTCATGAAACATGAGGTTTTTCATTCTGCCTAGTAAAAACAGGCTCCATGTGATCGCCAAGGATTGCTGTCTGTCTACAGCTTCCTGTCTCTATGCATTTCTCTCCTCTTCAATACTCTTTCCTATAAATTCTAGCTGTTCAGACCTCCGTGAACTTTGTCTCTCCAACTCAGAGAGACCCACCAGACTCAAGTTGGGTATCTCCTCCCTGCAGTGCAATGTAGAAATACTCTTTAGTAAGCACAGCAGGACAATCATAAGGTTAGCTTGTTTGTTTCTCTTCTTTCCAGAACCACTGTGCAATACTACCAGCTGTATAAGAAAACTGCTATTGAATATAATTTGTCCATTGAACAGCTGTTCAAGGGGGGGTGTTAAATAGTCCATTATTCTATCATGGCCAGAATGAAAGTTCCTAAATCTTTTTGAAACAATCTCACTGGCCCTTGATAGCTTCCTTGCTTTCTGACCCAACATGATATGCACGTTCATGTGGCACATTTCTGCTCTAGGACTAGAATCAGCCATTTCTTCTTTTTAGTGAGCAATGGTATTTAGAGAACACATTCTAGGTACTAGGAGTGCTTATTGCTACTAATTGTCATTGTCTATAGGTTTTTTTCAATGGAAAGAACTAAAAAATATATCATTTTAAAAGTCAGAAAAATTGTGGATTCACACTGGTATTTTCAATTATACTTTAAGGTTACTTTTTTAAAAAAACTGTTATTTCTTTGAATTTACACTCATATATCTTTTATCTGATGCTCAAAATTTTGGTTCTTAACAATGTTAATATAATTACTTGTTTTATCATAGAATGCATACAATAATTTCAATATAAGATATAAATATTACTAATAATCAAAACCACTGAATGAATTTTAAGAGTTCTTTGTACTTCATTTCAACCTCAGAGTATATCACACTAAGAATGTACAATCAAAACACCATATTCTAAAGTCAACTGAATTAATTCTTCTTGCTATATGGATTATGACATTAATATAATATACAGGTAGGTTTATTACCTTTTATCTTGAGGGATATTTTCACAGGGTATGAAATTCTAACTTGATGATTATTTTATTTCAGGGCATTAACACTATTAGTCTACCACCTTATGTTGGTATGGATAAGCAGCTGTCCATTTGTTCCTCTTTTGAATATAATGTGTCTTCTTGGCTGATTTTAAGGTTTTTCTCTTTGTCTTTGATCTTGTATAGGTGTAGATATCTTTTTTATTTATCCTGCTTGATAGCTGAGTTTTAAATCTGTTTTAGTTGTTTTAGCCATTAATTCTTCAAATATTGTTTCTGTCCCATTTGTCTCTCTGGACATTAGACATTGTATCTGAAAAAGTGTTAAATAATTTAAGGCATAGAATATAGTTATTTTCCTCCAAAAATAATTTTTTGTTTTTTTCTACAAGAGATCTAGGAGAATTATTAAATAGCAATCTAGAATCACCCTAATCCAATTTCAAAGTTTAAGATTTTCTGACCTGCCTAGATGACTAAAAAACATGCAGTCCATACACAAGACGGTTTATTTCAGGTTCACCTTACTCCTTAAAATGTACCCTTTAGTTATCTCTGCCCAAACAAGAGGTGTTTTAATAGCACCGACAAGATCAGCAGGCCTGGAATCTTTGGCCTTCTTGTCCTGTATTATTAATTCAGAAGTATTTTTTATTATACATCTTAGACTCTCAGCTACTTGTTTTCATTGGCAAATGATCCCAGGGCGAAAACAGCTGCCAATGCTAGGGTCTGCTCTCTGTAATTCCATTCTCCCCTAAATCATGGTCCAGAAATTCCTCCCCTTCACTAGTTAATTGATGCTTTTGGTGTTTTTTTGTTTGTTTGTTTTTGAGACAGAGTCTCACTCTGTGGCCAATGCCAGAGTGCCGTGGTGTCAGCCTAGCTCAGAGCAACCTCAAACTCCCGGGCTCAAGTCACTCCTGCCTCAGCCTCCTGAGTAGCTGGGACTACAGGCATGTGCCACAATGCCTGGCTAATTTTTTCTATATATTAGTTGTTTGGCTAATTTCTTTCTATTTATAGTAGAGATGGGGTCTCGCTCTTGCTCAGGCTGGTTTCGAACTCCTGACCTTGAGCAATCCTCCCACCTCAGCCTCCCAGAGTGCTAGGATTACAGGCGTGAGCCACCGCGCCTGGCCTGCTTTTGGTGCTGTTGGGTTTTTTAAATATTTATTTATGTATGTATGTATGTATTTATTTTTGAGACAGAGTCTCACTTTGTTGCCCAGGCTAGGGGGAGTGCTGTGGCATCAGCCTAGCTCACAGCAACCTCAATCTCCTGGGCTCAAGCGATCGTACTGCCTCAGCCTCCCAAGTAGCTGGAACTACAGGCATGCACCGCCATGCCCAGCTAATTTTTTGTATATATATTAGTTGGCCAATTAATTTCTTTCTATTTTTATAGTAGAGATGGGGTCTCGCTCTTGCTCAGGCTGGTCTCGAACTCCTGAGCTCAAATGATCCGCCCACCTCGGCCTCCCAGAGAGCTAGGATTACAGGCTTGAGCCACCGCGCCCGGCCTGGTGTTTTTATTAATATATTTCATCCAGCCTTAGTCTTCAATGGGAGGGTTGGTCTAAATTATCTAGTTCACCATTCTCGGAAACTGAAATCCCACCAGAGTTTTCATAGCTAGTTCTCTGTCTTTATTAAACATTACCTCCTCAGAGTCTTCACTGACCAGATTTAAAATACTATCCCCATTATTCTCTATTTCTTCACCTGCTTTATTTGTCTTTACTGCAATATCACTACCTAGCATCTAGTTATTTGTTAAAATTTTCCCACTAAAATGTAAACTCTGAGAGGAAAGAAAATTTGTCTTTCTTATTCATTCTAGAGAATGGAATATGGAGGAAAAAGAACCTTTTATTCTTTGCTTTATTCTCTTCTGCACTATGTAGATATTAAGAAAAAACATGTTTTAAAATATAAAATGTCCATGCATAGTCTATATCACTATCCTGCTCCCTCTTCCTAAGATATTCTGATACTACCAGATAGCTGATATTTATCGTATCAGGCCTCTTCTGTTCTCATTCTTTTTATTTTTTTAATTGAGATAGGGTTTCACTACATTGTCCAGGTTGGGGTCAAGTGATCCTCCTGCTTCAGCCTCTCGATTGGCTGGGACTACAGGCACATGCCACTGCACCCAACTTTGTTCTCAGTCTTTATACTCTTCGATAACTTCATTTACTCCTATAGCTTCATATAGTAATAATAATAATTATTATTGAGCACTTATTATGTGTCAGGCAGTGTGCTAGGAGCTTCATTCATATGGATTGTTATAGTTAATTCTAAAAAGCAAGCAAACAAGCACCAAAAGAACAACAATGCAACCTTTGAGAGGGAAAGTAGACAAATCTAGGAGGTAGGTATTATTATCCCCATTTCAAAACAAAGGAAGTAAAGGCTTAGGCTGGGGTTAACTCAGATGCCTGTAGGCATACAGCTAATTAATGGTGAATGCAGCAGATTCCAGCATTTACACTCCCGTGCCAGGCTCTAAACACAGCACTATACGACATTCACCTATGGTGGAAACCAACATCCTAAAAGTCTGTATTTCCATATCTAATTACTTCCCAGTTCCAGACCAAGATTTCTATATAGCTGTTTACCATCTTCAAAGGATGTCTTGCAGGCATCATAAACTCAGCATGTTCAAAGTCAAACTCATCTTCTTTATCTCCTAAGTTTTCTATTAATGTTTTGTAACTTGCTGACAGTATCATTATTGTCAGTCATTCATGGAAATCTTTTTTTTTTTTTTTTTTTTTT
>VSMD01046656.1:0-33807 GCA_008750895.1 Mirza zaza | reverse complement strand
AAAGTTAGAAGGGGGTTGTGGGTTTTTTTTGGGGGGGGAGGGGAGACAGAGTCTCACTCCGTTGCCTGGCTAGAGTACCATGGTGTCAGCCTAGCTCACAGCAACCTCAAACTCCTGGGCTCAAGTGATCCTCCTGCCTCAGCCTCCAGAGTAGCTGGAACTACAGGCACGGCCACCACGCCCAGCTAATTTTTTCTATATATTTTTAGTTGTCCAGGTAATTTCTTTCTAATTTTAGTAGAGACGGGTCTCGCTCTTTCTCAGGCTGATCTAGAACTCCTGACCTCGAGCAATCCTCCCTCCCAGAGTGCTAGGATTACAGGCGTGAGCCACCGCGCCCGCCTGGGGTTTATGTTTTGACTCCTGAAACTTCTCACTTAGTAGCTTTAATTTCTCCGTTCTTACCTCATAATGGCATTTATCTCCCGCAGGAGCGCGGCGGGCAGCTCTAAGCAGTTAGTGCTGTGACACAGGATGAAAACAGTGAAAGCCGTTCCACGTCTGACGGTTTCACAAGGAGACTCCAGAGACCAACTGCCCACCTGCAGTGGCATCTGTGCCTGGAGGGAAATTAAGGTTCAGATGCATGCAGCCGGATGGGCCCCACCTGACTGAGTCACACTCATTGTGGAGGAGCCTCTGGCCTTGCCAGGTTTTCTGGCTTGGAACCTGGATAGTAGCCCCGAGAGTTCGCAACTCTTACTGGAATTATCGATGCAAGCAAAGCTTATCAATGGCACTGAGGCCTTCGGTGCAGGGGACACTGGAGCACTGTACATGTAGACGCTGGTCGTCTACAGTCCCAACTAGTACCGCTATAGAGATTCCTCACACAGATACGGCCACTAAGATGGGCTGAAGATGGAAAAATGGGTAGACCAGGAGCCCTAAGACAGACTGTACCTACATCTGGAGGGTTGAATTACAACAAAGGTGCCAGTACGAAGTAGCACAGAAAAAAACCACCTCTTCCATAAATGGTGCTGGGACAATTAGATGTCACTATGGAAGAAACACAAAATATGATTCCTACCTCACACCATATACCCAAAGCCAACCTGGGAGGACTTTAGGACTTTGGATCTAAATATTTTTACTGTTTTTTAAATTATTTTTTCTAAAAATAGAAATGGAGTCTCGTTCTTGCTCAGGCTGGTCTCGAACTCCTGACTTCAAGCAATCCTCCTGCTCCAGCCTCCCAAAGTGCTGGGATTATAGGTGTGAGCCACAGTGCCCAACCTTAGATTACATTAAAATTAAGAACTGTTCAAAAGACATCATGATGGGGGCAAGGGGAACTTGGGCAATATACGTAATCTTAACATTTATACTCCCATAATATGCTGAAAAAAAAAAAAAGACATCATGAGGCCGGGAGCAGTAGCTCACGCCTGTAATCCTAGCACTCTGGGAGGCCGAGGCGGGCGGATTGCTCGAGGTCAGGAGTTTGAAACCAGCCTGAGCAAGAGCGAGACCTGGTCTCTACTATAAATAGAAAGAAACTAATTGGCCAACTAATACATATAGAAAAAATTAGCCGGGCATGGTGGCGCATGCCTGTAGTCCCAGCTACTTGGGAGGCTGAGGCAGGAGGATTGCTTGAGCCCAGGAGTTTGAGGTTGCTGTGAGCTAGGCTGACATCATGGCACTCACTCTAGCCTGGGCAATAAAGTGAGACTCTGTCTCAAAAAAAAAAAAGAGTGAGACCCCTGTCTCAACCTAAAAAGTAGAAAGAAATTATTTGGCCAACTAAAAATATATAGAAAACATTAGCTGGATGTGGTGATGCATGCTTGTAGTCTCAGCTACTCAGGAGGCCGAACCGGGAGGATCACTTGAGGCCAGGAATTGGAGGTTGCAGTGAACTGTGATGATGTCACTGCACTCCAGCCTGCCTGGTCAGCAGAATGGGACCCTGTTTCAAAAAAAAAAAAAAAAAATTACAATTTTTTCTTCAGGTCCGGGCATCTTTCCTAAGACACAAAAATTATCTGTGAAGGCAGAAAGCGAAGCCTGCCCCAGCCCCAGGAGTTGCCAGGGGAGTGTGCCAAGCCTTTTTGCTCCACATCAGTGACATTTTTGCTGTGTGCGGATCATACACCTGCCCCAAGTCTGTGACAGTGACAGCCCAGCCGATGCAGTGGTGGCCTCTAGAGGGCGGCCCTTACAAAGCTGAGCCCTGGGACTTTCATTCCTTTCGAGAGATTCTGAAAGGTTGTGTTTTTTTTTTATTGAGACAGAGTCTCGCTTTGTTGCCCAGGCTAGAGTGAGTGCCGTGGCGTCAGCCTCGCTCACAGCAACCTCACACTCCTGGGCTCAAGCAAGCCTCCTGCCTCAGCCTCCCGAGTAGCTGAGACTACAGGCATGCGCCACCATGCCCGGCTAATTTTTTCTATATATATATTAGTTGGCCAATTAATTTCTATTTATAGTAGAGATGGGGTCTCGCTCTTGCTCAGGCTGGTTTCGAACTCCTGACCTCGAGGAATCCGCCCACCTCGGCCTCCCAGAGTGCTAGGATTACAGGCGTGAGCCACCGCGCCCGGCCCATTCTGGCGGTTTTATGAAGCCATCATTGCCCGGCAGGGTGGAAAATCCTTGCGTCCCTCCCTCCTCCCCACCCCTTGCTGCTGCTCGGAGGACACTGGGGCTTTCACGTAGGAATATTATTCACACCAAAAATGCCTGATATTGAAGAAAAAATTGGATAGTCAGCAAAAACATTTGGAGGGTGCAACTGAGGGAGATCAAGATATGCCACCCCAGAATATGCCGCCTTGGCGTGGGAATTATTTTGAGCTGAAATAATTTGAGTAGCAGATATCCCTTATCTTCCTTCCTAAAGGGAGATAATTTTTTTTTTTTTTTTTTTTTCGAGACAGGGTCTTGCTCTGTCACCCAGGCTGCAGTGCCGTGGCGTCATCACAGCTCACTGCAGCCTCCAACTCCTGGGCTCAAGTGATCCTCCCGCCTCAGCCTCCTGAGTAGCTGGGACTACAGGTGCGCACCACCACACCTGGCTAATTTTTCTTTCTATTTATAGTAGAGACGGGGTCTCGCTCTTGCTCAGGCTGGTCTCAAACTCCTGGCCTCAAGTGATCCTCCTGCCTCAGCCTCTCAAAGTGCTGGGATTACAGGCGTGAGCCACCGCACCCAGCCAATACCTATTTTTTAAACAGCTTTATTAAGATATAATTCACATACTATACAATTCACGCATTTTAAGTGTATAAATTCAGTGCTTTTAATATATTCACAATGTTGTGTATTTATCACCATAATCAATGTTAGAATATTCCATCGCCCAGAAATGTAACCTTTTCCCCAACAGCAGTCACTCCCCAGCCCCTCCCAGCCCCTGGCAACCAGAAATCCACGTCCCATCTCTGTGAATCTGCCTGTTCTGGACATTTCATATAAATGGAGTCACTCAGTGGGTCCATCCACGCTGTGGCCTGTGTCAGAGCCTCATCCCTTTTCATGGCTGAGTAATATTCTAGCATGTGGATGGACCACATTGTGTTTGTCCATCTGTTCACAGACACTAGGGTTGTTTCCATTCTTTAGCTTCTAAAAATAATGCTGCTATGAATATTGATGTATGATTTTTTTGGTGTGTAGCCCAAATCTATGTGGTTTCAAGCCACTCAGGTGCTGAGGCTATTTGTTCCTATAACATAACTGAGGGTGTCATGACAGACACAGAGAAGGCCGAGAGAAAGAGACCTGAGTCACTGCTATGCCTCCTTCTTTTCCATCCCAAACATTTGTTGAGTTCTTATTGTGTACCAGGCCCTGGGAGACAGGACTGTGCGGGTAAACCACATGCCTGGTGGGTGTCTATTCTTTGAGGTCTAAATAACACTGCCTTGGCAGGACCCTGTGGCTCACACTTGTAGTCCCAGCTACTCAGGAGGCTGAGGCAGGAGGATTGCTGGAGCCCAGGAGGTGGAGGCTGCAGTGAGATGTGATGACATCATTGCACTCCAGCCTGGGCAACAGAGTAAGACCCTGTCTCTATAGAAATGAAATAAAACTAATGACACTGTCTCAACACACCTGGTGAGAGCTTGTTTCCAAGATGTTGGCCTTGGTTTCTTTCTTCCTAACAGGTGGTGGAGTCTATTCTTTCACCCCGTTGAATCCGGGTGTCCTCCTTCCAGGCCACCCCAGCCGACGCCATGTGGATCCTAGACAAACTTCCCAGGTGAGATGAACCACCCAGCTGAGCCTTTCCCAAATGCCTGACCCACAAAACCACGAGCAAAATCAAATGGTTGTTTTAAGTTGTTAAGTTTTGGGATTTTTTTTTGTGTGTGTGTGTGTAGCCACAGACTACTGCAACACAGCCTCCCTCCGATTCCTTGCTGCTAGACCCGTAGCTCAGCTCAGTCCTGGGTCCCTGCCACACGGTGGGTGGGGCATCATCCCAACCTTGGTCCCACCTCCCTGGGTACTGTGTCTGGTGTGGGTCCCCCCTGTCCACCCAGGACATGAACCCAAACTACAGAGCCAGCCACTCTCGCAAGAAATTTTACACCACCAATGTTGTCCTTTCTGGCATTTGGAGGCAGAGGAAAGGTCCCATCTGAAGCTCCCCCTCATTCCCCTGCCTCTTTCTCCTTTCCAGAATGTTCTGGATTTCCAAATTCTCCCTGAAGTTCCCACTGAGAAATCCAGCCCTCCCCACCCTGCCCAACCATGAACACAAAACGAAACAAGACCAGACCAAGCAAGACAAAGAGGTGAGCCCTCCACTCACAGAACCTGATGTCCCCTGATGCGCCGGGGTGATGTGGAGAGCCACCTCTCTCCCTGGCAACTGGTGGGAGAAATCTGCCCCAAGAGGTGGTCTCTAGGGCTTGGATTTTGTGCAGGGGTAGGAGGTTTTTCTTTATACCAGTGGAGGGAGGAGGCCAGGTGTGCAGAAGCGCAGACTCAAAATCCTGTCCAACGGGGACAAGGAGAAAAGACCTGAGTGTGAAATAAGGAAAAAGAAAAAAAAAACTTGCACGGAAAGAGACCGGTCCAAGAGCCAGAGACACCCTGGCTATTTGGCTGGTACTGGACATCATGCCTCAGTTTCCTCACCTGAAAAGTGCCTCCTCCTCCCTCTTTGGGACACTCAGACGCCCCCTCCCTGCCCGCACATGAAGGGGTGGGGGTTCTCCATTCCCACTGGGTCCTCATCCCCTGCCCCCTCCCTTGCTCTAGGGTGGGGGGTCCCAGTGACCCTGTCCCAATGTCCCCCACAGCTGCAGAGTGTGTTACCCCAGGCGGCTGTCGGGGCACAGGACACCGTTCATGGAAGGGCACCGGCGAAGGGCGAAGGCCCTGCAGACAGGAGGATGGTATCAATGTGGACACCCCGGCTGTGACATTGTAGCAGAGTCTTGCAAAATGTTATCCTTGGGGGGAAATCTGGGCAAACTGTTACTTCTTACAACTGCTGCCTCGACACTGTTGCAGCAAACATTTCAGTTACAAAATATCTTAATGCCAGAGAAGTGGGGAATAGGGAAAGATTCACAATAAAAAACAAACAACCAGACAAAGTATCTTGATGCAGGAGGTTTTGGAAACGCCCTGTCCCCTTATATTTTGCACCTAGGTTTGGGCAGTCGTGAGCGGGGTTTGTCACCACCCAGGA
Source organism: Mirza zaza (assembly GCA_008750895.1). Classification (NCBI taxonomy): domain Eukaryota; kingdom Metazoa; phylum Chordata; class Mammalia; order Primates; family Cheirogaleidae; genus Mirza; species Mirza zaza. Next base: position 28,157 of record VSMD01046656.1, on the reverse strand, counting down.
CCATGTCGAAGGGACAGAGTCATCCCCGGACACAGGGGCGGGAGTGAGGACCAGGGCTCCACCGGGGCCGTCAACTCTGCCGATGACCCCAGGTTGGAACCACAACTGCGGTGTGGCCTCCTGCACCTGGAGGCGGAGGACGCTTTTGTTTTTTTTTTTTTTTTTTTTTGAGACAGAGTCTCACTTTGTTGCCCAGGCTAGAGTGAGTGCCATGGCGTCAGCCTAGCTCACAGCAACCTCAATCTCCTGGGCTCAAGCGATCCTCCTGCCTCAGCCTCCCAAGTAGCTGGAACTACAGGCATGAGCCACCATGCCCGGCTAATTTTTTCTATATATATTAGTTGGCCAATTAATTTCTTTCTATTTATAGTAGAGATGGGGTCTCGCTCTTGCTCAGGCTGGTCTCGAACTCCTGAGCTCAAACGATCCGCCCACCTCGGCCTCCCAGAGAGCTAGGATTACAGGCGTGAGCCACGCGCCCGGCCCGGAGGACGCTTTTGACTTGCAGACAAAATCCCTGCGTGTCCGTGTGTGAATGACTGTTCCGGGGACACGCTGGCCCCAGACAGGACACTCTCCTCCCAGGGTGGTTGGAAGGGGCATCTGGGGCCTTGAAAGCCATAGGTGCAGGGTCTCGGCGAGCACCACCCCCTCCTGCCTTGTTGGTGTCTGGGCCTTCTGCCATCTCAAGAAAAGTGCTCGCCAAAGGGAAACTGAGGCAGCAGAGAGTGGAGCTGTTGCCCTCACATTCCACACGGGGAAATGGAGTCTCCATGGACGGGGGAGGGGGGAATGAGTGTGACACCTACTTGGTAGAAGGAAGGAACTCAGCCCAGAGAGGGGACATGGAGGGCTGCCACAGCCAGCAGACGCCCGACCTCACCTAGGCGCACTGACCAGGGATTCTGGCAGGTCCTCCCTGCCCTCCTCACCCACGCTCACGCCACCAGTCTTTGACCAACAGGGTAAGTCCTTCCTCAAGTCTGACTTGATTCCATCACACTTCACTTCAAACCAGTTTCTCCTCCTCCAGGGTGAGTCAAAGACCAGGACAGGACACGGGTTTCCTGTGGCCATGGGACAATTAAAGACCAGACAGAGGCCGGGCGCGGTGGCTCATGCCTGTAATCCCAGCACTCTGGGAGGCCGAGGCGGGCAGATTCCTCAAGGTCAGGAGTTCGAAACCAGCCTGAGCAAGAGCGAGACCCCGTCTCTACTATAAATAGAAAGAAATTAATTGGCCAACTAATATATATAGAAAAAATTAGCCGGGCATGGTGGCGCATGCCTGTAGTCCCAGCTACTTGGGAGGCTGAGGCAGGAGGATTGCTTGAGCCCAGGAGTCTAAGGTTGCTGTGAGCTAGGCTGACGCCAGGGCACTCACTCTAGCCTGGGCAACAAAGCGAGACTCTGTCTCAAAAAAAGACCAGACAGAGACATGGGAGGCTCAGCTTAATAAGTGGTGACAATTATAGGGACTATTAATATAATAAAGTGTGAGTCCCTTTGCACTGGGGAGGGAGAGCTCCTGCTTGCCTCCTCTCCACCCCCAGGTGACAGGTCCAGTCCTCAATGCAGTTAGTGAGCACTTACTGTGTTCCAGACCCTTCTCAGACTTGGTCCTATTAGCTCTTTTATTGAGGTGAAATCCACAGAATATGACCCACCCTTTTTTTTTTTTTTTTTTTGAGACAGAGTCTCACTCTGTTGCCTGGGCTAGAGTGAGTGCCATGGCGTCAGCCTAGCTCACAGCAACCTCAGACTCCTGGGCTCAAGCGATCCTCCTGCCTCAGCCTCCCGAGTAGCTGGGACTACAGGCATGCGCCACCATGCCCGGCTAATTTTTTCTATATACTTTTAGTTTGCCAATTAATTTTTTTCTATTTTTTTAGTAGAGACGGGGTCTCACTCTTGCTCAGGCTGGTCTCGAACTCCTGAGCTCAACTGATCCACCCACCTCGGCCTCTCAGAGTGCTAGGATTACAGGCATGAGCCATCACTCCTGGCCACCCACCCTTTTAAAGTGAATGATTCTGTTGTTTAGCACATTCACAATATTGTGCCAACATCACCTCTAATTCGAGAACATTCCGTCCCCCTAAAGGAGACCCCATCCTCATCAGCAGTTACTCCCCAGCCCCCGGCACCCACGAATCCACACCCCGTCTCTGTGGCTCTGCCTGTTCTGGACATTTCTTATAAACAGAGTCACACAGTGTGGCTTTTTGTGACTGGCTTATCTCACTGTGTATTTCTTTTTCTTTCTTTCTTTCTGTTTTTTTTTTTTTGAGACAGAGTCTCGCTTTGTTGCCCAGGCTAGAGTGAGTGCCGTGGCGTCAGCCTAGCTCACAGCAACCTCAAACTCCTGGGCTCAAGCGATCCTCCTGCCTCAGCCTCCCCGAGTAGATGGGACTACAGGCATCCGCCACCTTGCCCATATATATTTCTATATATATTAGTTGGCCAATTAATTTCTTTGTTTTTTTTTGTGGTAGAGACGGGGGTCTCGCTCTTGCTCAGGCTGGTCTTGAACTCCTGACCTCGAGCAATCTGCCCGCCTTGGCCTCCCAGAGTGCTAGGATTATAGGTGTGAGCCGCCGAGCCCGACCTCTCACTGTATATTTCTTAATAAAAATTATTTTTTAAGAACAGTTTTAGGTTTACAGAAAAATCGTGAAGCTCACAGAGTTTCCACACACCCACACCCAGTTTCTCCCCTGTGAGCAGCATGTCCCCTTATAATATCTTTTCCAAGGACCCCCGAATTGCAGATGCGACAAAGACGGGGTTTCGAGGTGGCGGACCCAGTTTGCTCATGCCCTTACCAGGCTGGGACACGGAGCCCAACCCTAGCCGGGCATCTGGCGTGTCCCCAGCTGGCAGCTCCCTTTACCACGGTGGAGCCTGGGCCCTGGAGGCCGGGGGCGGCCAAGGTGACACAGCCTGAGAAAGGCTGCCGGCTTCTCCAGCTCCGGAATTTTCCTGCCACTCTACAAGGAGAGAGGCGTGGACGAGGGCGGGAGTAGCAGAGAGGAAACCACAAAAACAAAATCTAGAGCAGCAGCTCAGAGGACAAGCTGTTCCTGGCAGGCGGCAGGGGGCAGGGAGGGGTCAGCTGGAGGCCTGGCAGGCCGGGCGGGGCGGTGCCACTGGGGCAGGAGGGTGGCGACTTGGCACGTGGAGCTCCCCTCGCCCCTACATGCGCACACACACGCATGCCAGGCCAGGCAAGTGGGCCAGGGAGCCCCAAGGGTGGCCGAGAGGGACTGGGCAGAGTCCTCTTGTTCTTCATGCATTCATTCATTCCTTCACTCATTCATTCAGAACCTGCTGAGCAAACGCTGAGGGCAAGATTACATCCCATGCCAAGGAAGCGCTGAGCTCAGGCAGCCTTTGGGTTGGGTAGCTGAGCCACCCGAGCCAGAAACATTCCCAGTCGGGCGGTGTGCTGGAGTAGGGGAACACCTAGGGTGGTGACCCCTGCACTGGGGGCTCAAGGATGCAGAGGAGGGACCAGGTGCAGGGGTGGGAGGTGGGGGGAGCTCTGAGCAAGTGCCAAGGCTGAGCATGCAGCGGGAGCTGGGCCAGAGAATTTGAGAGGACGGCTCAAAGGCTAGGCACATTGTCTTGGTGCTGTGGGCAATGTGGAGCCATGGGAGGTGTTAGAGTAGGGGAGGGGACGGGGTTGCTTTTAGGTCTTTAGGAGAAAGGAGGTAGAGGAGGGTGGAGGCTGGGGTCCAAGCCTAGTGGGGCAAGAGAGGGGGTGATTTTGAGAGGGAGACTGGGGTGCAAATGGGCTGTGTGTGAAGGAGGAGAGGGCAGGAGACAGCAGAGCAGACCATAGCTGGGAAGGAGACAGACTCTGGCCAGGGTGAGGGTGGAGAGCCCACGAGGCCTGACAGGGTGAAGGTTCTGGAAGGAGGATCGCTTTGTTCTCCAGATGGGGAAACTGAGGCCCAGGGGTGGCCAGCCCTTGCCCTGCGGCCCCCTTCCACTCACGCTGGCAGGATCTGAAGTCAGCCCTGGGCTGTCCAGCACATCTCCTAGGCCACTGGTCCTAGCACAGAGTCCCGCATACAGCAAGGGCTTCATTATGGCTGAGGGGATGGACCCCAGAGAGCAGAGGTTGGCCACGCAGAGGTGGTCTGAATTGCTAGGGCTTGTGAGACTGCATTGCTTAAAGGCAGCCGAGACGTCTCCCGCGGCTTTCCCAGGGAATTCAGAGCCGGGAATCAGCGGCCATGTTGTGAGGAAGCCCAAGCCATGCGGGGAGACTCCTTGCAGCTGGGCAGGCGCCAGCGCGCTGTTGAGCCCTGTCTGGGAGTCACCCCAGCTGATGAGCCCAGCTGAGGATCCAGACGTCCCGGAGGAGAGAAAAACCGACACCACTGTGCCCCCTCTGATTCCTGACTTGAAGCATCATGGCAACAACATGGTTTCTGTACTGGCAGGTTTGGGCCCGCTTTGTACAAAGCAACAGAAAACCAGAACTCTGGGCATACCCGACCGGTTTTTATGACTTTTATTAAATCCTTACAAAACAGAATACAAAATTCCGGCTTTTGACAGTTGGTGGAAAGGAAAACTTTGAGCTCGATCAGTTCACCTGGTACAATGGAATTAAAGTGCTTGGATGTTTTTCCCCCACTTTAAAAAATTTCTGAGGGTTTTTTTTTGTTTTTTTTGAACATCTTGACAGTGATGTACGGCCGTTCCCCCCAGCGCCCAGGCCGCTCCAGATCTTCCGCTCATTCACAGTTAACGGTTACCAGTCCTCCAGGCCACCAGGAGACAGGGTGGGGGGAGGGAGGAAGTGACTGTCCCACCTTCGGAAAAACAGAAGCTGCAGCCACCAAGCTTTCCAGGTAAGATAGCTGCTGGCGGCTGCAGCGTTTGTTCTTTTATACAAAAAGGCAGAAAATCCCCAGTTGCAAAACGTGGAGTCGCTGCTGGGCGAGAGATGATGTGGGGGCAGGAGGCCCCCCCACCCCACGAGGGGTCTTTGGAAAGGCCAGTCCACAGATACGGGCGGGTGGGGTACTGGGGAAGGCGCACCCCCCCCCACCGGCCACCAGACTGTGACAATCGTAGGAGACTTGGGAGGGGGAAGGGGGGCTGGGCAGACGGTGTCCGAGCCCCCACCCAGAGGCCCCTCCGACATTCAAGTATTCTTCAAGAACAGGGAAGCGAAGTCAACTGATGTTTTCTTTAAAAAACTAAACACGACGAAAATCCCCGACTGCGGTCTAGAGGCCGGAGCGGCTGCCCTGGCAGACACCTGAGCGCACCCCGGCCAGGCTGGCCAGGAAGCGACACCCCAGCTGCCGCCCCGACCAGCAGAGCACATGTGCACGTAGAAAAATGGGAACTCGTATTGCATAGTAGTACTTCACCGCCGAGCGGGCCGGGAGACCAAGCAGACCCTTCCCCGCCATTCCTGTGTGCCCGGAGAGAGGCCGGGGCCAGGGCCGTGGAAGTGGCGGCCGTTTTCCTGAAGGTGGGCAGAACAAAAACGCTGCCCTCGCAGGTGGGGAGTCAGCGGGACCCCCTGGTCTGGCCCCAGCCATGGGGAGGGGGAGGGAGCCGACAGCTTCCGTGCCAGACCCGAGTGGGGGCAGGGCAGAATGTGGCCATAGTCAGACTTAGCCCTGAGAAGAGGCACTCGGGTGCCCCGAGGGGGTGTTGGGGACCCCCAGGTTGGCTGACGGCCGCCTGTCCAGCCCCTCCCACCCGCCGTGGGGTGGCAGATGCCTGGCTCCTGCTGCTTCAGTCCCTGGTGGGGCGGGGAGGAGGCAGTGGGTGTGTCCCCAACATCAGCTGCAGTTTAAGGTCAAGGTCAGAGGTGGAATCCCACCATCAGGGCCCTGGACAGCTGGACTTGGAAGAAGCCCCAATTGTCAACTGTCATGGGGACAGGGCACTCGGGGGAGGGTCTGGGGGGATCGGAGGGTGGGCCTCCCTCTCCCCTACACACCTGCACCCAGGCCCCCCTCTGGAGACAGGGCGCCCCCTGCCCCATCAAGCCACCAGGGTGTCTGGAGTGAGGGATTCAGGAGCTGCTGTTCCTGTGACACGAGGAGGAGAGGGGGCCGTCCCTGAAAGTCCTGAGGGCTGGGGAGGCAGACACGGGGAGGGGACGTCCTGTGCCCCCAGCCCTGGGAGATGGCAGCCGGCTGGCAGCAGGCTCCCAAGTCACCGTGCAGGCGACGGGGGTGAGGAGGTGGCGGCGGGGTGCAGTGACCTTGGCAGTCCAGGCGAGCTTGGGGACAGGAAAAACCCAGCCACAGGTACCCTCCACTCTCCACCCCATCAGAAGGAAAAAACAAAAGAAATGAGGAGGGGGAACAGGAAAAAAGGGAAAAAAACCCCAAAGCAAAAACCTTCTATAAAAAACCAGCCCCTCCGCTGAGCTTAACGCCAGGGAATGCAGCTAGAGGAGGGGGCAGCCGCGGAACGCGGACTCGCCATAGCTTAAAAAAAAAGTTTAGATCTGGGGGGCACCTATGTACAGAGGAAGGCGGGAGGGCATCAGGCGCGGTCTCCCACAAGGACCACGGGGGCCGCGGACAGGCTGGCTCTCTGCCGCCGCTGGGCCAGCTTGGACTCGGAGGGCGGGGACAGCTGCAGGCAGCGTGAGGTAGCTCGGACGAGGACGGGCTGGCCCTGCCCCGCGGCCTCCTCCTCCGCCAAGTCCTCTTCGCGCTGGGCCAGCTGCCGGTTCATGGCGATGGCCTCGGCCGCAAAGGACGTCAGGTCTTTGGCACAGCTGTTCCTGGGAGGGCAAAGCAGGGGACAGTCACTGAGGTTGCACCACTTCCTGCTTCGCTGGGGGACCCCTGGGGTCTGCGCAGTGCCCTCTCTAGGCACTGGGACCCCACTGGCAGCTCTAGCAAGTCACCCGGTACAAGGACATCCAAGACTTGGGTCTTTCCCCCACCTAAAAGGTTTTTTGCATCCTTTTGAAACATCTGAACATTTAACTAGCCCCTCACCAGCTTGGGTGGCCCGAGACACCCCCCAGGGCCTCACCTCTGCAGGACCATGGGCGTGGGCAGGGTGTTCTCTGGGGCGCACTGCAACGAGACAGGAAGGGGTGGCTAGAGCAGGCCTGGCCCACCCTGAGGGTGCCCTGCTGGCTCTGGTGGCACCAGGGGAGACCCCGAGCACACCCTCATCACCGGGACCCGCCTGGAGACTGGTGCCCATGAGCCGAGGCTGCACATGCACCTGCCCAGGGACCCTGAGCCAGGCAGGAGACAGGACGCTTGTGGCCCCAGGCTCCAAAGCCACACCCGTCCTGGGGGTTTTCAGCCCGAGCCCACCCCCAAGTGCTTAGGTCTCCGGAGGCTCCGCAAGGGTTTAGAGCCCTCCCTTGCTGTGGAAAATAGAGTGTCCCGGGCTGCTATTTTTAGTAAAGCCCGCTGCCCTGGTGGCCTCACTCCCCTGGGGCGGCAGCTTGGCTCAGATGACCCCTGGCCAGGAGCAACACCGGGGTGGGGGTGGGGCAGAGCCCTGGGCTGACATTGGCAGTCTCAGGCACGAGGCCTCTGCCCTGCCACTATGGGGCCCAGGGCCAGGCAGGCCAGGAGGATCCTCTGAGCCACTGCTCCTGCCAGGCCCCACGTGGCCACAGCCACTTGATGGGGTTCCAGGGAAGATTTCAATAGCACCTCCAGATGCCATCTCAGCTCCATGTCTCCATGCTGCACCTTCAGGGTGTTTCATGTACTTGCTGAGAGCCCCGTGCCCTCCCCAGCCCTGGCACTCATGCTCACCCCCTGCACCCAGGGGTGCTGCAGGACTTGGGCGGCGCTCAGCCGCTGCTTGGCATCGCGGACGAGCAGCTTGGAGATGAGGTCTTTGGCGGCAAGGGAGATGTGAGCCCAGTCCTTGTCGGGGAACTCGTACTTGCCCTCCTGAATGCTCTCAAACAGCATGTTCTAGGGGACACGGCGGGGCAGGGGGTTCGACTACCACTGGCAAGGTCGGCCAAGCCCTGCCACCCAGACAGCAAACTGGAATAGGTGGCCTCTGGGATGGGCAGAGGGCTGTAGGACCCAGGGTCCTGAGACCCGTGGGCAGGGCTGGGGGATCTGGAGGGTGTCACCGGAAGGGGAGGGGACATAGGTCCAGAGGTGGCTGGGAGGCTGGGCCAACAGGGTGGTTAAGTGGCGCTTGATTTACTAAGACTGCTCCAGGGGGCACCAGGCAGGGCTTGCTGAGCCACCAGCCCTGGGCAGGAGGCCCGGACCCAATCACCCCAGCCACAGCTCTCCCCCACCTCTTTGCTACCAGACCCCTGTCCCTGTCTGACTCCCTTGGGCTAGGAAACCCAAAAGCTTTCAAAACCCTGGAGAATGAGTGGCCACTGCCCTGTGGATGGTGTCAGTGCTTGGGGTTCAGGGGACAGGTCCCTAAGGGAGAAGGGGTGCACTACGCAGGTCCACAGGAGAGGAGGGGTGCACTACACAAGGCCACAGGAGAGGAGGGGTGCGTGGGGCAGGTCTCCAAGAGGAGGATGAGGAGGGGGAGGGGTGCCCGGGGCAGGTCAGGTCCTGGGCGTGGGGATGTAGGGTAGCAGGGGCGCACGGGGTGGGGGGTCCCGGGGCGCACCTGGCAGGCCGGGCAGGCCTCGCCGCGGTCCCAGCCGCAGTCGCTGCCGCAGTGGCCCACGAAGGGCGGGTAGCCGCTGAGCAGGATGTACAGGATGACACCCAGGCTCCACAGGTCGCAGCGCTTGTCGTAGATGCTGGCCTCCTCACTGAAGGCCTCCACCACCTCAGGAGCCATGTACTCGGCCGAGCCGCACTGCAGGGGGCGGCGAGTCACGTGGGCGTTGGGGCCGGGCAACTGCTGCCACCGACGCCCGCCCGCTCGGCCCCACCCCGCCGAGCTCGGCCCAGCCAATCAGCGGCTGCTGGGAGCCCACCCCGCCCAATCAGCAGGTGCGGGACTGCTCTGCCTGGCCAATCAGTGGCAGTGCTGGACCGTCCCACCCACCCCCCCCCGCCCAGCCAATCAGAGGCTGTTGCTAGGCGGAAGCAGAGCTCCGCGACCTGAGCCACCGGCCAGCCCGGGCGGGTGAGGTTACGCAACTTCCTTGCCCTGAGCCCCATGCCCTGCCCCGCACCCCTCTGGGCACCCGGGCTGCCGGGGCTCACCGGGGTGAGCAGCTCTGGGGTGGAGATGGGGGAGCAGTCTCCGTTGAGCTTGATGCCACTGCCCAGGTCGAAGTCGCAGATCTTCACGGGGGACACCTGGGTGGGGTGGGGGCGTGAGCGCTGGGGTGCCTCACCTGGCCGGGTTGCCCCACCAGGCCGGGGTGCCTCACCTGGTTGGGGTGCTCGCAGAGGATGTTTTCTGGCTTCAGATCCCTGTGGGCAATGCCTGAAGGGAAGCAACACAAGGGCATTGGGGTGGGGTGTCTTCCAGCAGTCCTGGGCAAGTGGACGGGGCCTCTACTGGGGACTCACCTTTGTTGTGCAGGAAGTCCAGGGCACTGGCCACGTCCTGCACCACCACGCTGGCCTCCAGCTCGTTAAAGTGCCGCCGCTTGTGGATGTGACTCAGAATGGAACCTGCAGTAGGGCCAAAGCAGAGAGAGAATAGGTGGGGTCACTTCCCAAGGCCCTGGGGCCCATGCACCACACCTGCACTGGCTCCCTTGGACCCAGAGTCCTGGACCCTGAGCCACATGTACACAGGATGCTCAGACCCCACAAGACCCCTCCTGTGTGTAGGACCCTCTGAAAGATCATTCCTGCTGGCTCTAAGGGGGAATATCCCATAAGGGGAGCTGAAAATATCTCCCGGCTCCTTCCCTCCCCACGACCAGGAGCCGCCACGTACCACCCCGCATCTTCTCAAACACCAGGTAGAAGCGGTCCTCCTCCTCGAAGAATTCAATCAGTTCTAGGACGTTCCTGGGGGAGGGGGCAGGAGAGGAGCTGAGGCTCTCTGAGGCCCCTGGGCACCCAATACCCAGCCTAGGAGGGGCCCCCGCTCTCTGTGCCCACCTGCCCACTCGGGGCTTCAGCCACACTGCCACTGGGTCCACCCACATACCCAGCCTGGTAAACAGTGGGTGCTCAATAAATGCTTGCTAGGGGTGATGTGGCACTTAGGCCCATTCATCTACTGAAAGATGGCTCGGGGCCTGGTGCTGTGGGGAAAGCAGGTCACCTTACCTGTGTCCCTGGCACTGATACAGCATCTCCACCTCCCGGAAAACCCTGCTCCGAATGTGGCCCGGTTGCTTCTCAATGATCTGCAACAGGAAAGGGACATGCACCTGGGTCAGCCGAACCCACCATAGCTGGAGAGGGGCAGGTGAGGCCCCGCCAGACGCTACTGTGCTGCGTCTGAAATTCCATCAGAGCTCTGGAAAGCAGGGCTCTCTCCTGAATTTGCTAGAAGTCAAAACTTAGGAGTCAGCAGGGGGGATCGCGAAGTGGACCAGGAAAGAAAAGCTGACAGAAGACAAGCGGTTGGGGCAGCCCTGCACCCCTACTCTGATGGGCCTTGGGGGTGTACTAATGACTGGGGGCCTCTGCAAAATACCCCCACGCACAGTGTCAGGGGCCCTTGGACTGGCGGCCACCCCTCTCTGACCAGGAGACCAGCCAGCTATTCTTCTTGGCTCCCACAGGACCCGTGGAGCAAGGGAAACTTCAAGGTGCCTGGCTGCCAGCCTGGGTGGTCCCCACACACCACATGGCCACAGCACCAAATCCTGCATCCCTGGCTCCACCCCAACCTGGGCAGGTGCCTCCCTGGGGCCCATCAGCCTGTGTCTGTTTCAGGCCAGCCCTGAGTGTCTATCCCAGACAGGGGGCCCAGAGCCCGGGAAGCCGGCCTGAGCCCCACCCCACTGCCCTCTGGCATCTAGTAGTTTCTAAGGATCAGAGGGTTCTGCCCCCATCAGATGACCCCCAGTCACTTTCGCTGGCAGAGATGGGGTCAAAAGGTGGGGCCAGCTCTCCCAGGTACCTGCCGGGCACCTCCTCCCAGGCTGGACACCCTGGCCCCCTCTCACTGGGCAGGTGGGTGGAGGGTGACCATGTGTGCCCAGGGCAGGTCTGATGGGGGACAGGGGATGTGTTTTTCCATCCTTGAGCCCCCGGCTACCACCTACACACTGTTGCTCATGTCTAGTGACAGACACATCAGCCTTAGCGAGGGGCAACAGAACACCTGCTTCTGGGGTCTCTAGAGACATCACCACCCCCAGGCTGAAACTGGACCTCACCCTGTTCCTTGGAAAGCCGGCTAGGATGGCAAAGTCCCTCCTGGCAGGAGAGCGGCCTTCTCTGAAGTCTCAGCTGGAGCTCCGCACCCCTCTGCACCCTCCTCCAGCTACAGGCCCTGGAGCCCCTTACCCGCAGGCCCAGGCCACACTCCTCAAACCCTAAGGTTGCTGCTCTGCCCTAGGGCCCAGCTGCTTTTTGTCTCCTCTGCCCACGACACCCCCCTCCTGCCACTGTCCCTGGCTGGGCCAGCTCCTCCAGAACTTCAGTGGTCCTCAACACACCCCCACCAGGAAGGCGCCCAGATGCCAGCACTGATCACATCGGGTCATGGTGTCAAGGTGACCAACAAGCCAGCCCCAAGACAGCAGTCAAAAGCCTCAGTGAGGCAACGTGGTACAACTCAGGCTATCTCACTCTTATGAGCCTCAGTTTCCCTATCTGTCAAATGAGGACACGAAGCCAGGCTGCCTGGCAGGGCCATCAGGAAGACTGTGCTCAGAAGGATGCCCGCTGTGCAAAAGTGCCCTGTGAGTGTCCCAGTCCCCAGCACCTTCACCCTGCCCCACCTGTGAGCTCCCAGGGAGCTGGGACCACAACTGCATCTGTCACCACCTGTGGTGGCCATGGCCCCAGCACCTGGCCAACAGCCTCCCCTGACTTGGAAAGGTGAGGCTCCCTCCTCCCTGTGCCATGGGCTGGGCGCTCCTGTCCCTCTCTCCTCTAACACAGCACTGGTGTGGCCTGGCCTCCCACCAAGGTCCGCAGGAGCTGGCCAGCCGTGCCTGCCAGGGAGCAGCTGGCCTCCTCCCTGGGCAGCCGGCCCTCTCATGACCCCAGCCAGCCCGGGAGCCGGATATGGGGTCACGAGGGAAGCCTGGACAGTTTCTTGGAACACAAGACCTGACTGCGTGCCCTGTAAGGTCACAAGGCCACTGCCAGGGCCTCGGCAGCCTCAGGCTCCCAGACCACTGGCCGTGTGGGGCTGGGGCCGCAGGGGAAGCTCCCGGGGGCCACACTGGGTTTCCCCAAATGCAGAGCCCCCTCCGACACCCCCTGGGAGGGCTCAGAGGCGGGGGACCTGCCTGAGAGACTCAGCGGGCAAGTGTCGCCTTGGACCAAAGCCCCCAGCTCTGGGCAGCCACACTGGCACCAGGTTCTCAGCCACCTGGACACAGGGTGGGCAGGGGCTGCCCTCACTCCCACTCCTGTCTGGACTTGGGGGCTTAGCAGGGATGACCTGATTTCCCAGAAGTGGCCTGAGTCACCAGGCCTGGGGACCATTTTTAGATACTGGTTTTCCCTGGCTGTCAGCCTAGGAGCTCGAATGCCACCCCCTTCCTCCTGTCACCCCCGGCCGGTGCCAGATCCCAGGGCCTGCTGGGAAGGGCCAGGGAGCAGCTCCAGCCGCCGGAGCTCACCTTGACGGCGTACTCCTGGTTAGTGATGAGGTTGACACAGGTCTGCACACGGGCATGGGCGCCTTCCCCGAGCACGTCCTCCTGCAGCTGGTAGACGTCTGTGGAGCAGCGGGGTTGGGGTCAGAGGACCCGCAGCGGGCGCCTCCTCCCCACTGGAGGCCTCCCCGCCGCCCCCCACCTGCCACCCTCTCACCTTCGAACCTGCCCGAGAAGCTGTCGGTGGCTCGGCTGCGCTTCTTCTTCTTGCTCCTCTTCTTGGCGTCTGGGATGTCGATGGGCTGACTGGTGGGCATGTCTACGCAGAGGGACACCCGCCAGGGCTCAGGAGGGGGCCCTACTCGGCCTGCACCCCCTGCCATGGGGGGGTCGGTGGGTGCCACATGCCCCCACCCCTCGGGCTTCTCACCAGGGCGGGCCCCACGCTGCAGGCTGAAGTCAGGGTCCTCAGGGTCCCCGTGGTGGACCTGGTCTAGGGAGAAGGCCACCTCGAAAGGGTTCTGCCCCTGCAGGACAGGACAGGACAGGAGAGTGCTCAGGCCCCATCCTGCCCCACACAGCCCCAGCACCGAGAATGGCCCCCGCTGAACGTCCACAGGCCAAGGCTGAGAAGCCCCCAGTTAGTTACCCAGAGACAAATTCAGTCTGACCCGGCTCACACCGGACACCAGAATAAACTCCCGACAGGGCCGACGGACAGACCAGGTGACCCGCACGCAGCTCCTAGGACTCCCCTCCTTTCTCCCTCCCCACTCAGGTGTGGATTTAACTGTGTGCAGCCTCCTAGGACCTCAGCAGGGCAAGGGACCGTGGGACGTAGAGTCTCTTGGGTGTCAGTGGAATCCCTTAATCTAGTGGTTCTCACCTAGGGGGCATTCCAACCCTGTGGGACAACGCTGGGACATTCATGGTTGTCATAATTGGGGCTGCTCCTGGCACAGAGCGGGTGGAGGCAGGGACGCTGCTCAGCACCTGCAGTGGCCAGGACGGCCCCTCCCCAAAGAACGACCCAGCCCCAAATACCGACAGTGTCAAAGTGGAGAACACTTGTTCTCCCCCAGGGGAAACCTGACCCTCTGCCCCGGGCCCAGGCCCCTGGGCGCCCCAGGGAGGAGGTGCAGCGTGGGGCAGGGGCAGATGCAGGCAGACAGCTGCCTGGGGGCCCTGCCTCTGATGCCAGGGCTGAGTCACCACAGGGCCCAAGCCACATCTTGTGCCTCAGTTTGCTTGTGTGCAGAATGGGGCCTGCGTGGCTGACCTCTGGGGATCAAAGGCAGTGGGGCAGCACAAGGAGGTGACTCACTGGGCAGGGCTCCCAGACTGGCAGCCAGGCCTGCTTTCCCACGGCCTCCTGGGCTGTCTCAGGCCAGCTCAGCCCTGCTTGGGCCTCGGTTTCCCCCTTCTTCCTTTTCTTGCCTGGAGCAGGGGTGGGGGATGAATCCAGTCCCTGTCACTGTGCTGCCTGCCCTGCACAGTCTCAGGCCACCTGCACATCTGTGTGCTGGGCCCCAAGGCTGCCCAGAACGCCTCCCCAACCCCAGCTCTGCGTATCCCAACCCTCTGTATCCTCTGAGCATCACAGCCCCCCACTGAAGTGAGCGACTGGGTGCTCGAGGCACCGCAACTGCTGGTGGCCAGGGTCCAGCTGGGTCCCTGCCTGGCCCCCAGAGGCTCATGGGAGAGATGCCCACAAGTGTGCCAGGCCCTGCCCAGGCCACAGCCTGCGTGGTCCCGTTTCAGTGCCAGACACCCCTGGAGGGAGCCCCCTCACAGGCCCTGGTACCCAGCTAAGCCCACCCCTCTGAGGGAGGGGCTGCAGCAGGAGGGATATGCATTCGGGCCTGTGGCACTTGATAGCCTGGAGCTTGAGCGAGAGACAATGGGGAGTGTGTGACACCCTGACCCAGGGTGGGAGGACGCTGGGGGTCTGACGGACCTTTTCCTGGCCCCAGACACAGGATGGCTGGAAGGACTGTTTCTGCAGAGTGGGTGTGATCCAGTTGGGGATGGAGAGTCCCTCATGGAGGGGCGGGGCCTGGCTCCCATGCGGCTGAGCTCTACACTCTAAGTCTGCGTCCCCAGCCAGGGGGCCTTGGCAGGTAGGGGGCCCGCAGATGCGGTGGCAGGTCCTAGTCCCAGCGAGGATGCTGGGTGACCTGGGCTGAGTAGCTGCCTCTCTCTGAGCCCCTAGACAAGTGTGGCACGGCCCTGACAGGGGGACACCTGGCAGAGAAGCCACTCCAGGAGAGCCCAGTGCAGAGGGGCCAGGCCAGACACCTCGCTTGCCAGAGGGGCAGGTGGCGGCCAGATAGCGGGATTGTTTGAGAACCAAGCCGTCGTCCCTGCCTCCTGCCCATCCTGCCCTGGGCAGATAGTTGCTAAGAGGCCTTGCAGGGGAGGGGAGCAGGGGGCACTCCAGCCGCCCCACAGGGCGCCAGGCACACCCAGCTCCGATAAGGTATCCCATCCAGAGGGCCTGGTGGCCGCCCTGGGGCCACCACAAAAGGGGGGTGACTAGAGTCAAAAGCCAGGCACAGCTCTCACTTGCTTTCTGACCTTGACCTAGTGACCACCTTAGCCTGTCAGAGGGACAGGAGGCAGGTGCCTGCAACTCGTTGGCCCTGGAAAGGGTGAAAGGACTTGGGGCCGCAGGGCCTAGTTTGAGCCTGGTTGTATCTGGTCACCGTCCCCACAAGCCCATCATGGTCTCCAACTCAGAAAAGCAGAGACAGAAGGGCAGGCCAGAGCCACCATGGGGATGGGACAGATCTGCTGTCGCCAGGAGCTGGGTACTGTCACTCCTGTGTCCTCGAGCAGGAGGGCCCCAGGCAGATGCCTACTGTCTGGGAACCTCCACCTTCCCAACACGCCCGCACACGTCCTCCCCACTGAGGGCATCTCAGGAGAGGTGGCCCCACCTCAAGGGAGCAGGTGGGGTGATGGGAGAGGATTCCTAGCATGACCAGACCCTAGGACCTGGAGGAGCCCCTCCTGGGAACCCCCTGCCTAGGTCCCAACTCTGAGTGGGGCAGTCCGGTGGCCATGCACAGAGACCAGCCCAGTCCCGAGCAGCATGGGCGGTCCTGGCCCAACCCGCCCTGGGTCTGGCTGCAGAATGCAAGTCAGCAGTCCTTGGCAGGAGGCAGCTGGAACCATCCGGAAAGTTCGAGTTTGCTTTGGCTGCCTCGCTGGCCCCATGCATTGACCTGGTCTCGGCTCATGCCCAGGCCCAGGAGGGAAAGCCCATGGTTGGAGATGTCTCAGGTCCAGCCCCATCCCGCCCAGCCCTGGACACTCTCAGGGTGGCTGCTGCCCTGGGGGAAAATGCAGGTGACAGGCATGCAGCAAAGGTGGGGGAGCTGGCCCGGGACACTGGCTGGACAGGCCTGGGAATTGCTCCGAGCAGCCTCCGCTTGCTCCTCCCACCCTGGTGCGGGCGTGTGTACACACCACACACACAGTCCTGCCTTCCACCGGGCAACAGGTCCCTGCCCAAGGAAGCTGGGGAGGCCATTACATAACCCGGCCTGTGGGGTGGGGCGGCGGGCTGACATCATTGCGTCCCCTGGGCCAGGCCCTGTGGGGCCCCTGCCCAGCACCTGCCCTCCCCACCCCCCAGATCGCTCAGCCGAGATCAGGGTTTAGTCGCCAGCCACCAGGCTGCTACAAATTT
The DNA here is from genome assembly GCA_008750895.1 of Mirza zaza. Taxonomy (NCBI): domain Eukaryota; kingdom Metazoa; phylum Chordata; class Mammalia; order Primates; family Cheirogaleidae; genus Mirza; species Mirza zaza. The sequence goes on along the minus strand of VSMD01046656.1, from coordinate 11,820 downwards.
CCCGCTCCGACAGGAAGCAGCACTTGGGCCTGGGTTTCTGGGAGGTGCAGGGCAGAGGGAACATGCAACCCACTCTCCCCTTTCACAGGCCACCTTGGCGTGGGTGTGAGGGGCGCACGACCTGGCCCAGGAGCCTGGAGCAAGGTCCCGACAAGCCACACTGGGATGGGGACGGGTCTGTGGCCTGCTGAACCCCTCCCCCAGTGCACAACAACTGGGCTGGCAGGGGACACCCAGGCCTGCCTGCAGTACTGGACTAGGGACCCCATAGGTCACACGCAGGGCTTGGGACAGGACTGTGGCCTGCAGACCCCTGCCCCACCACAACACAGCCCATGGGGGCTTGCAGGGGACACACAGCCAAGGACCACCCTGAGGTGAGGACGGCTCAGCCCCCCTGGGGTTCCCACGGGCCACAGCTCGGGAGGGGCCTGCGGCCTGCGGACACCCCGACGGCGCACCCCCGGCTGGGACAGCCAAGGCACAGGGCGGGGGCCTGCGCCAGCCTACCCCCGAGGCAGGCTCCGTGCCCTCCCACCAGCCGCTTGGGGGACCAGCCCGGAGCGCCCCGAACCGAACCGACCCGGCCAGGCCCGGCCCGGCCCTCACCTTGAACGAACGGTGGAAGCCCTGAAGTTCGGCTGTTTTCTTCTGCACCATCTTCCGTCCGGGCCCCGCCAGCGGGGGAGGGGACAGCGGGCCGGGGGGCGGCCCCGGGGGCGGGCGGCCGGGCGGGGGGCGGCCGGGGACGGGCCCCTGCGGGCGGGAGCAGACAAAGGGAACGCGGTGAGCGGCGGCGGCGGCGGCGGCCGGAGTGCGGCCCGGGCGGGGGCGGCGAGGGCGCCGCGGGGCCGGTTCCCCGCTCCCGGACCGAGGTCCCCGGGGCCGCCCGGGACTCGCACTCACCGGGGTCGGGCTCGGGTCGGGGCCGCAGTGCCGCCGCCGCCCGACGTCGCGAAGCCCGGACCCCGCTCCGCGGACCGCGCGGGGAACAGCGCCGCCGCCGCCGCCACCGCGGACTCCTCCGCCTGGGCCGCCGCCGCCGCTGAGAGGAGCCGAGCGCGCCGCCGCTGCCTTCGCTTTTATAGGCCCGGCCCGCCCAGGCCCCGCCCTCAACGCAGGCCCCGCCTCGGACACGCCCCCGCGCGCCGGGGGCGGAGCGTCGTGGAGCGAGGAAGGCACTCCGGGCGTCGAATGCGGCTGCGCGCTCCGAGAGGGGCGTGTCCGCGCCGCCGCGCTCGTGCCTGCGCGGTCCGGCGCTCGGGCTCCTGGCGCGGCGGCCGCTCAGCGTCCAACTTCTCTCCCGCCGCCTGGGGCTCGGGGTTCCTGGGGCCCCGCGGGGCCTGGCACTGAGCCGAGGCCTGCCGTATGCCCCACGCAGGGCACCTCCCTCAGCCTGCCAGTCGAAGCCCAGCATACGCTGACTTTTGCGCGATGCCCCTGCTCTAGAACCTGCCATGCCTCCCTCTTGCAGCTGCTCCCCGATGCTGGCCCCCGCCCGGCCCCTCTCACACCACCAACGCACTTCGAGGCCCAGCCGCTCTCTCCTCCTCATGCTGGGGGACTGGCCGCCACCACCTGCTTCCTGCCCCAGCGGGGCCGTCCTGGCTTGAGGAGCAGGGAGCGCCGGGCGCTTGGCAGGGCCCATAGTGGCGGGTGGGAACTGAGATCTGTGAAGGACCCTTCCTCAGTTATGGGACAGTGTTTCCGGGAGAACTCTGGGGGCCCAGACTGCTCAGGAGCCCAGGGGGTGGATGGAGGCTAGGGCAGGAGGTGAAACTCAATCCCACGCTGCCTGGGCCCCCAAACCAGACTTGGACAGGCTCAGAGAGTCGGCCCCTCTTGAGCCAGGCCAGCTCCCCGTCCACCTCACCTGTTCAGCATCCTCACCAGGCCCCACGCCTTGGGCTTCTCCTGCTGGATGGAATGTTGTTTCTCTTCTCCTGGCCCCAGCTTGGCCTTCCAGAAGCTTCCAACAGCCCATCCCCACTGTCCCCCAAGCAGGCCCTGAGCTCGGAGAGGCTGGAGTCCCACTGACCTGAAGCCAGAGGGGGCCTTTTCCCGGTGGGGCAGCCCCTGTCTACCTGCTGCCGCCAGGTGTCAGGCCACAGGGGAGGGCCTCAGCCACTCCCAGGACGCTGGGGGGACCCTGCGGGGAACTCCCCAGCCAGACCCCAGCCCTTGGTGTTGCCCTGTGTCTTGGCCATAGAGGAACAGACAACCTTGAGCCCCCAGGCTCCCCCTTTTTGCATGCACAAACGTGCGTGTGCGAGTGTGTGTATGTGTGTAGACACACGTTGGCTCCAACTGCCTGGGGTGGGGCCACTAGATTTGCCTGCCCAGGTGAGAGACCTCAGGCTTCCTCTCCTTGCCCCCACTGGCCTCACCTGCCTGTCCCTCCCCGCTGCCTGTGAGCAAGTGGTCACTTGCCAGTCTGTTGTGCCGGCTGCAGGTTCTGCTCTAATGTGCCTGCGCTCCTCTGTGTGGAGGACAGAAGCAGAGAGGGCTCTGCCCCAGCCCAGAACGTCGGCTCCGGGAGAGCTCAGATCTGTCTGCCATGTGCACAGCGGTGCTGACCGCCTGACCCCAGGAACCCCGAGCCCCAGGTGTCTTTTCTTTGAAAGAAAGACACGTGTAAGCACATGTGTGTCTGTGTGTGCACGGCATGCAGGGGCAGTGTGAGTGCAGGAGCTTCCTGGGGCCACTGTAACAAAGGACCACAAACCAGAGAGCTCAAAACAATGGAGATTTATGTTCTCGAAGTCCTGGGGGGCAAAGGTCTGAAACCGAGGTGTGGACAGGACCACACTCTCTCCGGAGGCTCCCATGGTGGATCCTTCCTGCCTCTCCCTGCTCTGGGGACTCCAGGCGCACCCTGGGAGGAAGACCCCACCTGCCTGCTGGAGGCAGGAAGCCTGGTCCTTCCTTCATCCTTCCGCAGTGTGGTTTGGGGTTGTGAAGGTGACAGACAGGCATGGGGGAGTGTGGGGGAGGGGGGCGGGGGGTCTGACCAGGAAGGGCCCAGGGCCAGCACAGCCCCCTAGTGCTCCCGGGGGGAGGTGGCCAGCCTGGGAGGGGGGCTCAGGAGTGCCCTAGGGGAGGTGGAGGCTGGCCTGAGGCCACGAGGAGAAGCACAGGCCCTGGGAGGCCTGGCCCCCAAAAGAGACAAACAGGAAGTGCGGCGGCAGCAGGCGGGGCCAGCGCCTGCATCAGACAAGGCTGTTCCCTCCCCTGCAATGCACCCGCCCGCCCCTACTCCTGCAGGCAGCTCCCGGCCAGCAAATCCACACCTCCAATGCACAGGCTCCCAGAGACAAGGACAGTGGCCCCGGCCCCTAGTGATCTGACATCTGCCCCCATGGGTTCCCTGACTCTCCATGGGTTCCCTGTTCCTGGTGTGGCCACCAGGTGCCCCTGTATAGGGGTGTGGCCAGGTGTGGGGGCTCCCTTGGGCTCTTCCCTCAGCCTACCCGGGTGCACCTGACCTAAGCTGTGGGGGAGCCCCACCCCCACCCCACTGGGCACCTGCAGGCATCCTCACCTGGGCAAGTGGGAGCCAACCCAGCAGCTCCTTGACACCCCCCAGGACCTGTTTTGCGGTGTGCTGGGGCCCAATCGGGCTCAGAGAGACAGGGACGGTGGGAGGGGGTGGACAGGTGGATGGGCCCTGGGACCCTCCCAGCCCCAGGACTCACCCTTTGGCTGGACGTCTCTGCCATGGTCTCTGCCTCTGCCAGTGTGCACCTGCTGTCCCTCACCAGAGACCCCAGTGGCCATGTAGGTGGGGCCCACCCTGTGTCCCTTCTTCCCTGGAAGACTCCCAGCAAGTGGGCCCAGCCTCTGCTCTGGGCTGGCCTGCCGCAGGTCCCACCTCCAGGGGATTCCAGGGGCCCTGGCAGAGTGGCCTGGGGCCCACACAATGCACGGGGGTGAGCCTGTGTTTCATGTGGGCCACCCCCACACCACCCACCACCCACCACCCTCCTGGCCACCTGCCCAGGGTCCCACAGCTGGGAGGGGATTCCCTGCCCACTGGGTGGCATGGCCTTCCCTCCGGGATGGTGGCAGTGTCCTGCTTGCTGAGAGGGGCGACAGGTGGGTGGTGACAGGCCCAACAGGTGAGGCCCCCTCCCACCCTGAGACTCCACAGGGATGGAAGCCCAGAAAGCTCGGCCTGCTGGGACCCTGCAGCTCCCCAGAGGCCCCTCCTGCACCCAGCCTTGGAGGGAGCCCAGCCAGCCTGAGCCGAAAACTGCAGATCACCTGCTTTCTTGGGGAGGGGGGTCCTGTTGGCCTCTGACCAGTCCCCAAGAAGCCCCTTGCTTCTGCAGGGTAATTTCAGCCTGTGTGATACTTAGGGTCTCCCCGAAACCCTAGACGAAGTGTCTGGGCATGTCCTGGACTTGCTGGCTGGGGCCTTGGCTTCCCTTATCTTTGGTTGAACCAGGGGGAGGCAGGCTGGCCAGGTGATGGCCTCTGTGACCTCCCCCCTCTGGGCCTGGGGTGTCCGGGCGCTCTGTTATCCAGAGTACACCTCCTTGGCCACATAGCAGAGCTCAGGTTCTTTGTAGGTTGTAGGGATGGCCACCAGATCCAGCAAACATTTAATAAAAATACAGGGCACCCACTTCACTTTGCATTTCAGACAAACAGTGAATAACTTTTCAGATGTCCCAGCCCTGAGTGAGCCCAGCTGTGAGGACACAGATGATCATTGCTTGTTTAGCTAAAATTCCAAGGTAGCCCAGGGTCCTGTATTTTACCAGACAACCGTACAACGGAGTCACAGTAAAAGATCTTTACCCCCGACATAAAAAGAAAGAAAAGTGTGGTGTGGGTTGTGCGAGTGTGAGCAGATCGGGCATGTCTGGGTGTGCCTGAGAGAGGTACCCCGCCCAGGTCCACATGGGGCCAGTGTGTGCACCTGTAGGAGCAGAGTGGGGACACTGGGTGTCGGGCTGGGCACATCTGCCCATGTGTGTGTGCACGCACTAGAGAGTGCGGTTGGTGCCCATGGGAGTGCACCTCCTGGTTCCCACCTGTCTGGGCGTCCAGGAACAATAACTGCGGCCTGGGAGCGGGGGTCCCAGATACGTGAGAGGCCTGGGCAGTGTCATCCCAGGTCCCACGACCCTGCTGGCTGGGACCTCTGGCCATGCGGCAGGAACGTCTGATGCAAGTGGCTGCAAGCGTCCCTTCCTGCTGGCTGACTCACCCTCGCCTCATTCCAGTGGCTCAGCAGTCCTGGGGACAGAGCCAGGGCCTGCTGTCCTCCACTGGGGGCTGGGAGCAGCCAAGGCAGGTATGGCCAGGACTCCGGGCTGCCCATCTGCCCAGGCTGGCCGTGGGACCTGTCCACCCTGCTGTGATGCAGGGAGGGTAGCACTGTGTCTGTCCCACCCTGCTGAGGTCAGTCCCTGCACAGTTCCCAAGGGAAGTGTGGGGGTAGGGTCAGGTGGCTGGGCAGGGCTGGCCCAGGAGACAGCCAAAGGCCACCGCCCTGCCCCAGTGACCGTGGAAGAAAGAAGCCCTTGGCTGGGAGGCTGGTCACCTGGTTTCCTCTCCTCCTCCTCCTCCAAGGATGTTATTACCCTCCTTGGAGCCCAGACAACACCCAGGTGGTTCTCACTGGGAGCCTGGTGTCCTGCTCCCAACAGGGACCTGGGCATCACATACAAAGGATCCTAGTTTTGACAGGGTTGTTTTGGGGTACATGTGCAGATCCTGGGAGAAAATGGCCACAGCACCTTTCATAGCAAAAGGGGCTCTGCAGATGGGATTGAGTTGAGGTCCCTGAGATGGGAGGTCACCCAGGATGACCCCCGGCGGGGGGAGTGTCAGCACAGTGTCCTCCCATGAGGAGACAAGAGGGTTGAGGCAGAAAGACTGGAAGACGTTGAGTTGCTGGCTCCGAAGGTGGAGGAAGGGGCCCTCTAGACGCTGGGAAACGGGGTGATCCCTAGGCTGGATTCCGGCCTGCGGCGCTGTGAGAGCCCCTGCCTTGGCGGTGACCTGCGACAGCCACACGGGAGACTCCTGCGGCACCTCGGAGGCACCCGGGTCCCCGTGCTGCAGAAGCAGGGAGGGAGGCCGACGCGGCGAGGTGGGCAGGGGGCCGCCCTGGGCTTCCTGACCGAGACCCCCGACGGTCACAGGCCCCGCAGGGCTGGGGACACGCGGTGCGTCCGGGCGGACAGGGCCTGGCCACCAGGCTCCCGGGTGGGGCCGGGCACCCGCTCCTCGCAGGTGCAGTGCAGGGTCGCCCGATGCCGACGCCCCCGCAGGCGCCCCCCAGGCGGGTCCCCAGACCGTGGCCCCACCGCTGCCCGGGGGTGACGGGGGCGTGGTGACACTACAAGTGCGCCCGCCGCGCGCCTGCGCACTAGCTGGCCAGGGTGCCAGGGCCCCTTTGCCCCGCGGGGCGGGCGGCGGTTGCCAGGCAACGCGTTTGCGTCATCCAACCTGGCGCGGCGCCCGGGGCTCCAAGGGTGAAGGAGGCGGGGCTCTGGCTCTGGACCAATAGGACTCCAGAGACCGAGCGTGAGGGGCGGTGGCCAGAGCTTGCTCTCGAGCCAATGGAATTGTTGTTGTCGCGGCCGGACGAGCAGGGCCGCGTCCCCCTTAAAGGGTCTGCGCGCGTTTCTGCACGCCTCGCTTGCCTGTGGGTTCTGGGCAGCGGCTTGGGGTTAGGGGTTGGGGGTCAGCGGGCCAGGCCAAGCTCCAACCCCTCCTCTGCCACGCTGTGTGACTCCGGGTCAGGCCTCGGCCTCCAGAGCCTCAGTTTCCCCAGGGGCGCAGAAGGGGGTGGCGCATCCAGAGCCGGCTGCCTCCCAGGCGGGCTCCCCAGGCTGGCGCCCCTGCACTTATGCGGCGCCAATGGTGTGCACTTGGGCCTCCTGCAGTGGCCGGTTGGCCCCTCCACGGGGCACAGGGGAGCGCCCCCCAATCCCCAGAGGGGAGGCCAGGTTGGAGAACTGGGATATGACCCCAGGCTTCAGGACCAGTGCCTGGGCACTGTCCACTGGCCCAAAACACCCGGCCAGGTGGTCCGGACTGGGGGGCAGTGGCTATAGCCACAGTGTCCACCCACCCCAGGTGGGCCCTACTGTCTAGTCTCGTAGATGGATCAGAGATCGGGTGTGAAAGGACATGCCCACCCACAGAAGTGACCCACCAGCCCCTCTCCTGGCACCCTCTGTGTCCCCAGCCTCGAGTGTCTCCAGGTGGACCTCAGGGACTGCACGTTCTGGAGGCCTGGCACCCCGGCCGAGCATGGCGCCAGCAGTGGGGGTGGTCCCTCTTGCCACAGGAGGCGGCACACTCCTGGCCATGTGGATGTCTGTGGGGGCTGTTATTCAGCGGCCCGGTGTCTTGGGCTCCCCCCAACACCCTGCACCTGGTTGTCACCATGGGCCTTCCTCCCACCGGGACCTCGGGGTTCCCTGTCCCCTGCCAACCCAGGACCCCATGTTTTCCTCTTTCCTGCTTCCTGCGACATACCTCAAGAGAGACTGTTTAAAGGTCTGTATTTCTCTGTGACTTTGATGTTTTTTTCTGATAGTTTTTTTTATTACAGAGACTTTCATTACCAAGCCCCTGTGTCTGAACTTGCCCCCCGCAGGGACCCCAAACTCAGACCATCTCTGAGCTGTCTCTCCTCCCTCCTCCCCTCTCCTTCCATCCGGTCTTAAGCCACATCCTCAGGGACATCCCGCCTGGACCCAGACAGACCACAGGGACCCCTGCCAGCAAGGGTACCCCCTCACCTTTCTGCAACATCTGCGTCCCTCCTTCCCTTTTACCTACAGGAAGGGGGTGTCACCTGCCACCTGCACCCGACCCAGCTCTTCCCCGGGGGCCTTCGTCTGGCCAGAAACTCGTTTCTTGGCCCTCACTCACTGCTTGGCCCCCCAGGTCCTGCCTTCCACGGCTCCCTTGTCTGGAGGAGGGTCTACACCCCCACGTGCATTCCTCAGCACATCCCTCCCCGACACGGCCCCCACCGAGGGGACTCCAACCTTTCCTATTAAAACACTCCCAGGTGCCCACAACCCTGCCTGCCCCCCACATGCAGTTTAGGTCCTGGAGCCCCTGGTGCCGGCCCAGACACACATTTCTTCTTACCCCAGAAAGGACCAGTCTGGACTCTCAGATCCGTATCTAGTTTGGAGAAAGACTAAAAGCCTGGTGCTGCCCCAGAGGTGACCTGTGACATCCGGGCAGCTGGTGTTTTGGATCCCAGGCTCGTGCCCAAACCCAAACTCAGCATCTTGGCCACAGGCAGGGACTGCTACCTGCACCTGGAAGGTTCCAGATTGTTGAGCTCCAGTCCCAGCGCCAGACCTGGGCCATCTGCTGCCTCCTACCCTCTAGGTATGGTCCCTGACGTACCTGTGCCGGCTGTGTGGCCACCTCAGGAAACCGAGACAACGCTGCCCCTCCCGATGCGGATGCAGGCCAGGGTGACAGGTTTCTGTGGCTGCTTTGACAAATTGCCGGCTGGCTGTCCGGTGTCTTCTGGTGGCTGGGCTGATGAGTCCTGCCTCTCCCGGGACTGTGACAGGTGTCACGCCTCGGCCTGGGCCACCAGCAGTTTCGTTACTGCCTGTTCTTTCTGCCCTGAGCCTTGATTTCTGCTGCTCATGTTCACGCCGCAGCCAACCAGGTCGACTTATTATCTTTTCTTTTCTTTTCTTTCTCTCCTATTCCAGGTTCACAGCAGCAGGATTCATGGGAGCTAAAAGGCGGAAACAACCTGAGGGTCCATGGACGGACAAACACGTGGTCCATCCACACGCTGGAATATCACACAGTCATGAAAAGGGACAAGACTCTGACACAGGCCACAGCAGGCTGGACCTTGAGGACATCGTGCTCAGTGAGAGACGCCAGACACAGAAGGACACGTCCTGTGTGGCTCCACTCACAGGAGGTCCCTGGAGGTGTCAGATCCACAGAGACAGGAAGCAGGGTGGAGGGTGCCGGGGGTGGGGAGTGAGTGTTTCATGGGGACAGAGCGTCAGTTTGGGAAGGTGGTGACAGCTGCAGAACCACGTGTGTGTACTCAACGTGTAACCAACATGAGAAGTGCTGCTGAGCTGTGCACTTAAGAATGGTTAAGATGATAAATTTCGGCCGGGCGTGGTGGCTCACGCCTGTAATCCTAGCACTCTGGGAGGCCAAGGTGGGTGGATTGCTCTAGGTCAGGAGTTCAAAACCAGCCTGAGCAAGAGCGAGACCCCGTCTCTACTATAAATAGAAACAAATTAATTGGCCAACTAATATATATAGAAAAAATTAGCCGGGCATGGTGGCACATGCCTGTAGTCCCAGCTACTCGGGAGGCTGAGGCAGGAGGATCGCTTGAGCCCAGGAGTTTGAGGTTGCTGTGAGCTAGGCTGACGCCACAGCACTCACTCTAGCCTGGGAAACAAAGCCAGACTCTGTCTCAAAAAAAAAAAAGATGATAAATTTCATATTGTGTGTATATTATTTAATACCATAATTAAAAATGTTATAAAAAGGGAAGTCGGGCCGGGCGTGGTGGCTCACGCCTGTAATCCTAGCACTCTGGGAGGCCGAGGCGGGCGGATTGCTCGAGGTCAGGAGTTCGAAACCAGCCTGAGCAAGAGCGAGACCCCGTCTCTACTATAAATAGAAAGAAATTAATTGGCCAACTAATATATATAGAAAAAAAAATTAGCCAGGGATGGTGGTGCATGCCTGTCGTCCCAGCTACTTGGGAGGCTGAGGCAGGAGGATAGCTTGAGCCCAGGAGTTTGAGGTTGCTGTGAGCTAGGCTGTTGCCACAGCACTCACCCTAGCCTGGGCAACAAAGCGAGAGTCTGTCTCAAAAAAAAAAAAAAAGAAAAAGGGAAGTCATGTTCATCACACATAGAGAAACAAACCTGTCACCTGTTTGCTATCCTCACCCCTCCCCAGAAGAAGCTGGGGCTTCAGGAACAGTGTGGCGCCTGCTGTTCCAGATGATTCCATCCACTTACACAGTCGCAGGAAGGTTTGTAGCAGCTGTGTTGGAAAAGGCAAAAATAAACACAAACTCTGGAGCCATCGCCAGAGTCCGGTCATGGGGGAATCCACGGACACACGGCAGTCTGTTCCCACAGTGGAATACTAAGCAGCGACAGGCACCCGGAGGGGCAGACGCCAGATGTCGCCAGACAGCAGCTGCAGGAAGAGCCAGGAGCACAGCGCAGGTCAGCAGAGACGTGGCATGGCACCCACGTGGGAGACTCGCATGGCACACAATCCCATGTTAGGCTGAATAGCGCAGGGGCATTAAGTGCACTCACACCACTGTGCAGCCACCACTTCTAATTCCAGAACATTCCATCACCCCTAAGAAAGCCCCGTCCCCATCAGGAGTCACCCCCCAGCCCCTGGCAACTACGAATCCACGTCCGTCTCTGTGGATCTGCCTGTTCTAGATATTTCATATAAATGGAGTCTCACACTGTGTGTCCGTGTCTGGCGTCTCTCACTGAGCACGATGTCCTCAGGGTCCCTCCACGCTGTGGCCTGTGTCAGAGCCTCGTCCCTGTTCATGGCCAAGCAGTACTCCAGCGTGTGGATGGACCAGGTTGGGCTTATGTATTCCTTTGTGGCTGGACACTTCTTGGGTTGTGTCCACGTTGGGGCTGTCAGGGATCATGCTGATGTGAACATTTGTGTACAACCTCCAACTCCTGGTCTCAAGCAATCCTCCTGCCTTAGCCTCCCGAGTAGCTGGGACTACAGGCATGTGCCACCGTGCCTGGCTAATTTTTTCTGTATATTTTTAGTTGGCCAGCTAATTTCTTTCTATTTTTAGTAGAATGGGGTCTTGCTCTTGCTCAGGCTGATCTTGAACGCCTGACCTCAAGCGATCCTCCCACCTTGGCCTCCCAGAGTGCTAGGATTACAGGCGTGAGCCATCACGCCTGGCCTGAAACTAATTTTAGTAATACGTTTAATCTAACCCAATGGAGCCAAAATATTGTTTTAATGTGTAACCAACATGAGAACGATTCATGAGATCGTTTATATGTTTTTTTTTCCAGCTACGTTTTTGAAATCTGACATGTATATCATGCTTCCAGCCTCTCAGCTGAGATAGATTAAAAACACAAAAGCGATGAAGCTGCATTTAACACGGAAACATCGCACGCTGATTCCATGTTAAAATTTACATTATAATTAATTAAAGTTAAAATTCTATTCCTCAGTCTCACTGGCCACATTTCAAGTGCCAAATATCCACCTGGGGTGGTGGCAGTTTATTAAACAGTGCAAGGCTATTGTGTGAGACTGTTTTTATAAAGCCCACAAAAAGACAAAATTAAACATATAGGCCAGACGCAGTGGCTCACACCTGTAATCCTAGCACTCTGGGAGGCCAAGGTGGGCGGATTGCTGGAGGTCAGGAGTTCGAAACCAGCCTGAGCAAGAGCGAGACTCTGTCTCTACTATAAATAGAAAGAAATTAATTGGCCAACTAATATATATAGAAAAAATTAGGCCGGGCGCGGTGGCTCAAGCCTGTAATCCTAGCTCTCTGGGAGGCCGAGGTGGGCGGATCATTTGAGCTCAGGAGTTCGAGACCAGCCTGGGCAAGATCGAGACCCCATCTCTACTATAAATAGAAAGAAATTAATTGGCCAACTAATATATAGAAAAAATTAGCCGGGCATGGTGGCGCATGCCTGTAGTCCCAGCTACTTGGGAGGCTGAGGCAGCAGGATTGCTTGAGCCCAGGAGTTTGAGGTTGCTGTGAGCTAGGCTGACGCCACGGCACTCACTCTAGCCTGGGCAATAAAGTGA
>VSMD01046655.1:0-17506 GCA_008750895.1 Mirza zaza | reverse complement strand
AAGGCCAGGGTGGAAGGGCAGCCGCAAGCTGCTCCTCCTGGGGCTGGAGATTCGCGTCTGGGGAAGCAAGTGCCAGAGCTTCATGGGCAGGCAGCCGCCCCCCTCCTTGGAAAAGAGCACTTGAGGCAGCAGGCAACAGGAGGACACGTGAAGACTAGAGAAGAGATCTCAGAAGATCAGGCACCAATAAGGGATTTGAAGACAGTTCATGCTGAGAATAAAGATGTTCTTGATGAAAAGGCCACAGTGCTAAGGCTTGAGAGTGAGGTCATGGAAGACCCCCCATGCCAGTGGAAGTCTCCGCCATGCCAGTGGGAGTCTCCACCTTGCCAGTGGAAGACCCCGCCATGCCAGTGGGAGTCTCCGCCATGCCCGTGGAAGACCCCGCCATGCCCGTGGAAGACCCCGCCATGCCCGTGGAAGACTCTGCCATGCCCGTGGAAGACCCCGCCATGCCCGTGGAAGACCCCGCCATGCCCGTGGAAGACTCTGCCATGCCCGTGGAAGACCCCGCCATGCCCATGGGAGACCAGGACGGCACACAGGAACCCGCCCCGGTGGCTGCGGAGCCGTTTAACAACAGCATCTACAAGAACCTGCAGCATCATGACTACACCCCCTACACCTTCCTCGACCTGAACCTCGACCTCTCCAAATTCAGAATGCCACAGCCCTCTTCAGGGCGCGAGTCACGACGACACTGAGAGCCCTCAGTCGGAAGATTAATTTACGTCGTCTTTGCTGCCGTCTTGCCTGCAAAAATAAAATCCACTCGAGTCACAAAAAAAAAAAACAAACCAAAAAACAAACAAAAGAGAAAGTCCAAAAGTAAAAGGATGAAGCTCTGAGTCTTGTAATAGCAAAGTAGCTATTATTTAACTAAATCTTTTCAGACAACTATAAATTCTATACAAAATATAAATAGACTACCTAGAAGCCCTAGAGAATAACCCAAAGTAGACAGAAACTATAAAGGAGTCAATAGTTGGATAAGAAGAATGGGATTGGAAGAGTTTCTGGCTTTTATGGCTTCCTTCCTTCTCTCTCTTTCTTTCTTTCTTTCTTTCTTTCTTTCTTTCTTTCTTTCTTTCTTTCTTTCTTTCTTTCTTTCTTTCTTTCTTTCTTTCTTTCTTTCTTTCTTTCTTTCTTTCTTTCATGAGGCAGGATCTTGCTATAATGCCCAGGCTGGAATGCAGTGGGCTATTCACAGGCATCATCATAGCACACTGCAGGTTTGAACTCCTGGCCTCAAATGAGTTTCCCACCTCAGCCTCCCAAGTAGCTGGGAATGCAGGTAAATACCACCATGCCCAGCTATGGTTTTTTTCTTGAAGAGTGGCCACAGAGTGGCAAACTCACAGAGCCTTTACAATGAATCATTCACAATGGCCAGGATGCAATCTAACATTATTATAAATATGAAGAAAAAGGAAAATGAGACTCATACACAAAAGACAATCAATTGATACCAACCCCAAGGAGATCCAGATGTTGAACTAAGCAGACAAGAATTTTAAAGCAGCTATTATAACTATGCTCAAGAACATAAAGGAAAATATGCTTGTAATAAATTAACAAGTAGAAACTATAAGAACCAAATGTCCTGGTGTGGTGGTGTACACCTATAGTCTCAACTACTCAGGGGGCTGAGGCAGAGAATTGTTTAAGCCTAGGAGTTCAAGGCTGTAGTGCACTAAGATTATGCTTGTGAATAGCCACTACACTCCAGCCTGGGCAACACAGCAAGACCCTGTCTCTAAAATCAACCAACCAAATAAATCTACAGAACCAATGTCAAGGCAGCAGCCTGAGTGCAATGGTGTGATGGCAGGACTCATGACCAAAGTGAGCTAGGAAGTCCTGGAATAGAGAGTGTTCAGGGCATCCAGTAAGTTTAGCTTTTGATACTTATGATTAGAACCAACAATTTGAAATTGCCAGCTTACCCGTTGGAGTCATCTCCTGTTCATTAAATTTCTTAAGGTCTATCTCAGTTTATGAACCTCTTAAAATCATGAATCTACCAAGATTTGACAGTTAAACCTTGTAGGATAAATTGGATCATTTTTAAAGAATTGTCAACTCAACATTGCCGCTGTTCCAAAGTCCAGCCACAGGTCTTTTTCTCACTAAAACATGTGATGATGACCAGAAAACCAAGATCCAGTACAACTTGACAAGAGATAGATCCCCATGAACACAGCTATAAAATGTATGAGAGGTATTCTTTATTGTAACATGCATCAGTAGGTGATAAGGTCCACCAGTTTAAGTAGGACTCCACTCAACACCTAGTGAAGTTTGCTTAACTCTTGCTGGATATTCTACAGCTTCAGCAGAATGGAAGATGTTGAAGAAATAGGCATCAAATCAATAAGTCTTTTAATAGACCTTCCACTGTGTTCTATGAGCAAGCATGGCAGATTCTGGAACAAACACCCAACGATATAATGGTAATTGGGAATCAAATACCATAGTAACCAACCTGTCAGATGTGATAATGTTTAAAATGAATATACATTTATAATTTCATATTAAAGACATGTGAAGAAATATCAATTAACAAGAGTACAAGCCGTGGAGTTACTAATGACTATATCTATTATGCTAGAAAAATATTCTCAGCTGGACTTTAAAGACAAAAAGTAGATCTAGGCAAACTGACTAAAGAAGTATTTATGAATTTCAAAAATATGAGATTCAACTAAAGGAAGTTGAAAACAACTTCCTTTAACAAAATTCTGCCCCTCCCCCTGCAGCTCCTCCCTCCCCTACTCCCCTGGAAAAAAGAGAAACACACAGACTATTTAACAAGGATTTTCATGAATTTTTTGCTGGAAGGAGAAACCAAGCCAAGCAATAAAGGCCCATGTTTGGCTAGCTAGTAGAAGCAGCTCTGTTTAGATATATCATCTGGAAGTGTGTTAAGTTTTGTTCTTTTTTTTTTTTTTTTTTTTTTTTTTTTTTGAGACAGAGTCTCACTTTATTGCCCAGGCTAGAGTGAGTGCCATGGCGTCAGCCTAGCTCACAGCAACCTCAAACTCCTGGGCTCAAGCAATCCTGCTGCCTCAGCCTCCCAAGTAGCTGGGACTACAGGCATGTGCCACCATGCCCGGCTAATTTTTTCTATATATTAGTTGGCCAATTAATTTCTTTGTATTTATAGTAGAGATGGGGTCTCGCTCTTGCTCAGGCTGGTCTTGAACTCCTGAGCTCAAACGATCCGCCCACCTCGGCCTCCCAGAGAGCTAGGATTACAGGCTTGAGCCACCGCGCCCGGCCTAAGTTTTGTTCTTGAGACTTAATCAAGATAGGCATAAATGAGTGGATAGATCATTGCTGGTGAGGTGTTTGCTGCACAATTGGTGGAGGGATATTCTTGCATGCTATAACCAATCTAATGTTAAGAAATACCTTTATCCAAGGGTAAAAGTTTTGATGGTTATGCCAACAATGATAATCTTCACTGAAATAATAGAAATAATTTATAAATGGAAAATTCACCTCTGCATGTTTAATAATCTAATAGAGCATAAAAATTAATCTTCGTTTTTTGTTTTGATCACTTGATATTGTCCCACAGGTCACTGAGTCTGTTTTTGTTTTTAATCTTTATTCAATCTGCTTCTTAGATTGGATAATTTCTATTAATCTGCTTTCAAATTGTCTTTTTCCTCTGCTGTCTCCAATCTTCTCTTCAGTTGATCCAGTTATTTTTCTTTCCCATTTCAGATGTTACAGCTCATTAGTTCCAGAATTTTCATTTGATTTTAAAAATAGCTTCCATTTCTCTGATAAAGTTTCTTCATTTGTTCAGTTATTGTAATATGTTAATTTTTCTTTGAATATATATACCTCTTTAAATGTACTTTTCTACTAATTCCAAATCTTGGTCATCTTGAGGTCTGTTTCTATTGGCTACATTCCCTGTTGATCTTGAGAATTATCTTCTATGCCTTCACATACTCAGTTATTTTTTATTATAATCTGACCATTATGAATAATACATTTTAGAGTCTCTGGATTCCTTTGTTCTGGGATTTCCCTGCCTTGATCTTTCAGATATTCTTTCAGCTCCTAAATCCATTCTCTGATACCTCAAGTGGAAAACACTGGACGTTTTTGTTTATCTTCTATCCGCCTTATGCTGTGTGGTATGAGTAGTGTGCTTAGTGGAAAAGCCTTGTAAACTTGATTCTCACCCAATGAGTGGTTCCATTAAAGACTAGAACCCCCTTAAGTTTCTGCCTGCTTTTGATCACTTTCTGGTGCCTTGAAATAACAGAGTGTGTGTGTGTGTGTGTATTGCCCAGAGTTTATCATTGTTATCTGTAAAAGGCATGGTCTTATTAAGATACTTTTCATTACTGAATCAGAACTCCTATTCAAGAATATACACTTAAAACAAGCTTTTTAGGTGATTCTTATGCACTCTGAAGTTTGAGAGCTGCTGTCTCAGATAAACTTCCGTGCTTCACTTTATCTTGTGAGAAGTCATCTTTTGAGAAGTCATCTTCCTCACTGCAGAGAAGAATTTAAACTCTTCAGGTACATTAGTCACACTCCTTTAAAGTTGAAAGTAAAGTCCTACAAACTTCATAACCACACTATTTCCTACAGTGTGTCCCTTATTATTACATTTTCCCGAAGAGACCGGAAATTATTTGTTGAAAATCAGAGAAACATTGTAATAGAGTGGAAATAATAGAGTGTGACCCCATAATAGTTGGTTGTTAGGTTTTACCTCAGGTGATAATGCCCAAAGTAAAAATCTAATAATATAAAAATTATCCTAGAAAACCCATAAAATGGTAAAAAAAAATTGTATATATAATTTGATAGAGTAACTGGACTTTAAAGACAAAAAGTATATCTAGACAAACTGACTAAAGAAGCATTTAATGAATTTCAAAAATATGAGATTCAAATAAAGGAATCTCACATTTTATGCACATTTAACTTTGAGAACTACTGAACTAGATAAAAGGGAGTTATATAAAAAATTCTCTGAGCAGATGAGTAGATATTCAAACTATCTTGCTGCCAAAAATAACTATAAAATTCAAAGATGTTGAATACAAGATAGGTGGAGAATTCTTTAAAAATCCTGTTTATTTAGGCTATGACTCTTTTTGTGTTTTGGAATATGACATGTTGAAAATCAAAATAGCTCTACTGTTTACTGGAAGGTAATCCTCCAAAATTTACTTAACCTTTCCGAGCATTGGTTTCCTCATCTATAAAAACTGGGAAAATATTACCTCTGTCTTGTAACGTGAATGCCAAAGTGCCTGGAACATGTTAGAAGAAAGGGCCCAGGCCTTTCCTTTTATCTAAGAGTGTTTCCCTTGCTTTGTTCTCAAAAGGCCCAGGCGAGTGCATTTCTTACAATTGGTTTAGAATTCAATCTATGTTCTCCTAATACTTTGTTTGTAAAGGGGACAAGGTTTCGATGAATAACTTCAACTTAAGCTCAAGATAACCTTTTGAAAACGTATGCTATAATTTCCTCTTTACTTTCCTAAAAGAGTGTGTTTCGATAGATAATTTATAAGAGTCTTAGGTAAGAGAACAATAACTATGATAATGGCAATTACATCCTTGAAAGGGTTTAAAACAAGGAGCATAGAGTGCCTAATTCTGATATTCGACACAGAAATACACAGGCTGCTGCTCTAGAAGCAATCAGTGGAAGATCTGTAATTCCCATATTCAGTGGAAATTCATTGTATCAGTGAAGATACAATGATGGATAAGCCTTTGGGGCAAATGGGAAGCAGGGCTATAAAACTTTGCTTCCAGGCCTGGCGGGCGCGGTGGCTCAAGCCTGTAATCCTAGCTCTCTGGGAGGCCGAGGTGGGCGGATTGTTTGAGCTCAGGAGTTTAAGACCAGCCTGAGCAAGAGCGAGACCCCATCTCTACTATAAATACAAAGAAATTAATTGGCCAACTAATATATATAGAAAAAAAAATTAGCCGGGCATGGTGGCACATGCCTGTAGTCCCAGCTACTTGGGAGGCTGAGGCATCAGGATTGCTTGAGCCCAGGAGTTTGAGGTTGCTGTGAGCTAGGCTGATGCCATGGCACTCACTCTAGCCTGGGCAATAAAGTGAGACTCTGTCTCAAAAAAAAAAAACTTTGCTTCCAGAAGTTAATAAAAATAAAATTTCCATATCAGAGACTGGAGGGATTTTTGTGGGGACTGTTGAGAGAGAAGTGAAGCCCTCCCCATGCTCCTGGCTTTTGCGCTGTTCCCAGAAACGATGTAAGCCAGAAAACAATGGGGCAACATCTTTAAAGTGCTGAAAGAAAAAAAATCAGCCTATAATTCTGTACCTAATGAAATGTCTTCAAAAAATGAAGATGAAATGAAGACATTTTCAGATATACAAAAGTTGAAAAAAATCATCATCAGATCTGCACTACAAGGAATATTTCAAAGAAATTCTTCAGGCAGAAAGAAAATAATACCAGTTGGAAGTATTTACCTACACAAAGGAATGCAGAGCACCAGAAGTAGTACTGTGTTTCCCCGGAAATAAGACAGGGTCTTATATTTATTTTTCCTCAAGAAGACACCCTAGGGCTTATTTTCAGGTGATGTGTTACTTTTTTTAAGTACGGTACAGCAATCTACATTTATTCAAATATAGTTAAGTCATCTTCTTCTGGAACATCATCATTACTCTCCAAACCCTGAATTCCATCCTGAATTTCTTGTGACTTTATTTCCTTTAGAACCATTGGCCGGGACCTGACAAGGGGAGCCAACCTTGTTGGTGGGGTTGCCCACAACTTTCCGGTCACCTCTGGGATAGTAGCTGTCAGGATGGGACAGATGAGAAGGGCTGCTCATCTTCTTTACCACACCGCAACAAAATGCATGGGTTGTGCAGATATGCTGTGTAGCCACACCCATCAGTAGGTCTTATTTTCAAGGTAGGGCTTATATTGCGCAAATGCTTAGATATCCTGCTAGGGCTTATTTTATGGGTAGGTCTTATTTTCGGAGAAACACAGTAATTATGTGTGAAATATAAAGACTTTTGTCTCAGTATTTAAACCTCTTTAAAAGCTGACTATAAATCAAAGGTAATAAACAATTATTGTGAACTTTATAATATATTTAAAAGTAAAATATATGATAACAATAGCACAGACACCAGAAGGAGAAGAGTTGGAAGTATGCAGTTGTAAGGTTCTTATACTATACATGAAGTGCTATAATACCATTTGAATGCATACTGTAATAAATTGTTTTTTAAAACAGAAAAATTTGTTTTATTAGTCAATAAGGCAGAATATAATGTGCATCACAGGAAATTTGATAAGACATCGCAAAGACAGAAAGAAATGTCACCTTTTTCTACAACCTAGCAGACATAAACCATTACATAAATGTTTCTAAGATAAATAATAACAGTCTTTAAGTAAGAAGACTTGGGTAAAGAACCTGATGAAAATTTCCTAAAAACAGTACCAGGTGCTGAGACAGGGCTTGGAACAGTGCTAGTTTCCATCAGCTAGACTGAAAAACCTAATTCAGAATGTATTAGGTAGAATAGTCAAACTGGTCTTATTTAAGTAGTGGGTAAAAATTGACCCTAGAGGAAAATAAGATTGATTTAATTCCATATTAAAAAAAACCTTAAAAGCAAGATCTAAAATGATCAAACTGTTTCCAGTTAACATAACTATATCCTGGAACAAAAGCTCAAGATTACTTATAGGAATACAAAATATTCAGCACCCATCAGTGTAAAACTCACAATGCCCGGCATCTAATTATATGTCACCATGATATATGTGTGTGTACGTGTGTGTGTGTGTATATATATATATATATATATATATATATATGTATCTTATACTAAGGAAAAAAGTGAATCAATCAAAATCAAACCAAAATGGCTGGGGTGCAGTGGCTCATACCTGTGATACTAGCACTTTGGGAGATCAAGTCAGGAGGATTGCCTGAGCTCGGGAGTTCAAGACCAGCCTAAGCAAGAGTGAGACTCTGTTTCTACAAAAAATAGAAAAAATTAGCCAGGCATGAAAGAGCACACTTGTAGCTCCACCTACTCAGGAGGCTGAGGCAAGAGGATGACTTGAGCCCAGGAGTTTGTGGTTGAAGTGAGCTATGATGACACCACTTTACTCTACCTAGGGTGACAGAGTGAGACTCTGTCTCAAAACAAAACAAAACAAAAAAGAAAAAAACCCCACCAAACTCACAAAGATGTTAAGATTAGCAGAAAAGAACATGTCACATTTATTATAACTTTATGCTACATGTTTAAAAGGTAAGGCATGGAAGATGTGAGCAAACCAAAACTAAAATTCTAGAGATAAAATTTACACTGAGATGCAAAACTCTCTGCATTGAATTAACAAGAGATTAGATATTAGAAGAAATAATGAAGGTAAAGGCATAGTAATGGAAGCTATCCAAAATGAAATATGAAGAATAAAAAAATTAAAAATAAAACAAAAACAAAAAATAAGTCAATGGAGAATCAGAGAAATATGGGAACACTTCACACCAGGTAGACTATAATAAATTAAATTAAATCTCAAAGAAACTACTAAAATAACACTTGAAAACTATAGCTATTATGCAAAAAATAGATAAAATGGAATGGTAGAACATGTTCAATTAATCCATAAAGAAATAATAAAAAGAGAAAAAGGAGAAGTCTCACATAGAATATAAACAGCAAAATAGTATGTTCAAACTTAATAATATCAATAGTCATATTAAATAAAACTGGTCTAAATATTCTAATTAAAGGCAAACATTTTCAAATTAGACTAAAAAATAAAAAAAAGCAAGACCCAACTATATGCTGCTTACTATGCAGAAACAAAATAGCCTAACAGTAAAAGGAGGAAAACAGATAAACCATGCTATTAATAAAGGAAATTTATATTAATATCAGAAAAAGAAAACTTCAGAATGTGGAATAATAGCAGAGATAAAAAGGATTATTTCATAATGATAAAGTATTGAATTCAAGAGGACATAGTAATCCTAAATGTTCATAAACTTAATAGCAGAGCTTCAAAATACATGAAGCAAAAGTCGATAGAACTATAAGGGGAATAGAGGAATCCACAATTTTAGTTTGAAAATTTCAACACCTCTCTCTTAATAATTGATAGAACAAGCATACAGATTAACAAGAAGGGCATGGAAGACTTGAATAACACTATGAAACAAGTGGACCAAATTAACATTTATATGACACTCCACTCAACAACATCAGAGCAAACATTTTTCAAATGTGGATATACATTCACTAAAATAGGCCATATTATGGACCACTAAACAAGTCTCAATAAATTGGAAAGGGTTGCAGTCATACCAAGTAAGTATAATACTATGATCACAATAATATCAAATTAGTAATCAAGAACAGAAAATCCCCATACATTTTGAAATTAAAGAACATACATCTATATAACCCAAGAGTCAAAGAAACTATCAAAAGAGAAATTAGAAAATATTTTCACTGATTTGAAAATGAAAATGAAAACATCACCTATAAAAATATGGGGGATGCAGCTAAAGCAGTACTAAGGGAAATTTGGAGTATTAAACATCTATTTAGAAAAAAGAAAGGTCTTCAGTGGACTGAATTGTGGCCTCCAAAAAGATATGTCCACATCCTACTTCTCAGAACCTGTGAATGTTACCTTATTTGAAAAAGAGTCTTTGCAGATGTACCTTGAGACCAGATCATTCTGGATCGGTGAGGTGGGCCCTAAATGCCATCACAAGCATCTTTATAAGAGAGAGGCAAAGAAAAACACACAGAGGAGTAAGGCATGTGAAAACGGAGACAGAGATTAGAGTGGTATAGCCACAAGCCAGTGAATGTCAAAAGCCACCAGAAGCTGGGAGAAGAAAGGAACAGAATCTTCTCAGAGCCTCTGAAAAGAGTGCAATCCTGCTGACATCTTGATTTCATTCTTCTGGCCTCCATAATTGTGAGAGAATAAATTTCTGTTCTTTTAAGCCTCTGAGTTTGTGGTAATTTGCTATAGCAACCACAAGAAACTAGTGTTGTCTCAAACCAACAACCTCAGTTTCTATGTTAAGAAACTAGAAAAAGAAGAGCAAATGAAACACAATGTTATCAGAATAAAAGAAATAATTAAGAAGAGAGCAAAAATCATTGAAATGGTAAATGGAAAACAATATGGAAAATCAGTGAAATACAAAGCAGATTCTTTGGTATGACCAATAAAACTGATAAACCTCTAGCTAGACTTATCCAAAGAAGGGAGACTGAGAGAAGACCCAAGGTACCAACATCAGCAATGAAGGAGATGATGACATAACTACACACTTCACAAAATATTAAAAAGATAATAAGGAAATAGTTTATGAATAATTTCATGGCAATAATGTCAAAAACTTAGATGAAATGAACAAATTTTTTGAAAAACACAAACTACCAAAATGCACTCATAGATAACCTGGATTATATATTCCACAAAGGAAACTCAAGGCCAGATGACTTCACAGGTAAATTCTGGCAAATATTTTAAGAAGTACAAATTCTTCACAAACTTTCCAGGAGATTTAAGAAATTATATGAAGTTAGGATTACCCTGACACTAAATTCAAAGTCATTACAAGAAAATTGCAGACTAATATATTCCTGAACATAAATGCAAAAGTTCTTAGGAAACTTTTAGCAAATTGACTACAACAATATATAAAATGAATAATAAATTATGACCATGTGGAGTTTATCAAAAAAGTTCAAGATTGGTTTAACATTCAAAAATCAATGTAATTATCATGTTAACAGACTAAAACTGAAAAATCATATGCTCATCCCAAGAGCTGTGGAAAAAGCATTGAATAAAATCTAACATCCATTCTTGACATAAACTCTCAGTAAACTAGGAATAGAAGCAAACTGCCTAAAATGAATAAAGTGCATCTACATAAAACCTATAGCTAATATCAAACATGATGACAAAATACTAAATAATTTGTTAGTAATGCATGTAACATATGACCCAGCCATTCTGTTTCTAGGTATTTACCCAAGACAAATAAAAGCATATGTTACACATAAAACCTTGACATAAATGTTTATAGCAGCTTTCTTTGTAATAGCCCAAAACTGGAAATCTAAATGTTTATCTACAAGTGAACGGATAAATACATTTTGATATATCCATACAATGGAATACTACTCAGCAATAAAAAGAACCACCCATGGATACATCCAATCATTTTGATGAACTTCAAAATATTTATGCTAAGTGAAAAAAGCTAGACAAAATAGGGTGCATACTGTTTGATTTCATTTATGTAAAATTCTAGAAAATTATAACTAATTTATAGTGACCAAAAGCAGATCAATGATTGCTTAGTGATGGAGATGAGCATGGGAAATAGGAGAAGAGAGTGTTTACAAGGGACATGAGAAACTTTTGGGATGTAAGATATAATCTTGATCATGATCATGGCTTCACAGTTGTATACATATGTCAAAATTTACTAAATTTTACACTATAAATATGTACAGTTTATTATATGTAAGTTATACTTCAGAAAAGCCATACAAAATTAAGAAAAATTATGAGAAGTTTAGAGTAGTTGGAGAGTGAAGGGGTAGGTAGGGAGGCAGGAGGAAATTCACTTGGAAAAATAGGTTGAACTCTGTCCTATGGACAGGATTGTGGACTAGACTGGAGAATCCCTGATGGTAGAAATAAGAGCTAGATGATGAATGGCCTTTGTTGAGGCAGTAAAAAGAGAGAAGTGTGGTTAGATTTAGAAGACATCTAAGATGTGGAATTGAAATGACTTTATGACCAGTTGGATGAGGAAGAGGAAAAGTTTGATATTGGTGTATCTGGCTTGAGAGCTGCTATGACTGAGCTGTGTCTCCCTAAAATTCAGATATTGAAGCCCTAACTCCCAATGAGACTGTTATCTGAAAATAGGATCTTAAGGAGGTATCTTAGTCCATTTGTGCTGCTCTAACTGAATACCTGAGACTGGGTAGTTTAAAAACAACAGAAACTAATTTCTCACAGAAACTAATTTCTCACAGTTCTGGATGCTGGGAAGTCCAATATCAAGGTACTGGCACCTGGTGAGGGCCTTCTTGCTGCACCCTCCAGAGGGCAGGAACACTGTGTCCTCACATGGGACAAGAGCAAAAAAACAAGCTAGCCAAATGCTTGTGGAGTCTCTTTTATAAGACCTTTAATCTCACTCATGAAGGAGGGGGTTGTCATGGCCTAATCATCTTCTCAAGGCCCCACCTTTTAATACCATCACATTGGCAACACCTGAATTTGTTTGTTTGTATTTTGAGATAGAGTCTTACTCTGTCACCCTGAGTAGGAGTGCAGTGGCATCACTGTAGCTCACAGCAACCCCAAATTCCTGGACTTAAGTGATCTTCCTGCCTCAGCCTCCCAAGTAGCTGGGACTACAGGCACACCATAACACCCAGCTAATTTTTCTATTTTTAGTAGAGACAGGGTCTCACTCTTGCTCAGGCTGACCTAACTCCTGGATTTTGTAGGATACACATTCAAACTATAGCAGAAGGTAACTAAGATTAAATGAAATAATAGGTGTGGACCCCTAATCTAATAGGACTATGGCCTTATAAAAAAATCTCCCTCCTTCCCTCCATCCCTCCCCCCATCTCTCCCACTTTCCCATCCCCCTCTCCTATGTGAAGATATATTGGGAAGGTGGCTCTCTGCAGGCCAGGAAGAGAGCCCTCACCAGAAAATGAATCCTGTTAGAATTTAATCTTGGAGTTTCTAGCCTCCAGAACTGTGAGAAAATAAATTTCCATTGTGTAAGCCACACAGACTGCTATGCAGCCTGAGCTGACTGACACAGGAGCTTATTGGAGGAGTGCAGGGGTGGTATGGGGAGATGTTCATGTCATTCATCTAGATCAAGAACACAAAACGAAAGGAAGTTGGGACAGAGTTTCAGGTTGGGATATGTTAAGTTTGGTGGACATTCACATGAGGAGTTAGAAAGCTGGAAATATAGGTGGGAAGCTCTGGAGAGAAGTTGACTGGAGGCATGGATTGGGAACTGTCAACAATAAGTAGCAGTTGAAGTCATGGGGATGGGTAAACAGCATAGGATGGGAGTCCAACAATGGATTCTAAGAAGAAATGTCCAGAGACAGAGGAAGAGAACCATAATAGAGTAGTACTCCGACACCAGTGGGAGAAATTTAGAGAAGGGGTGATTAACAGCAGCAAATGCTCCAGAGTACTGGGCACATTTCTGTAAACATGTCTATTTTTGAAATAGCCCTTAAAATCAAAGAGCTTGCAGTCTACCTGAAAAGAACACAAACATATATGGAAATTAGTAAATCATTAAATTAGGATGAATTGTATTATTAACGTAACAGAGAGGTACAATAGAGATCCATCCATTTATTCTGCAAACATGTATTAAGCTCCTGCTTATGTGCCAGACATTTCATTGTTGAAAGAAGCAATTGGGCCTTAAAAAATATATATATATATATATATATATATGACTTAGTTGTGGGGGTGGGAAGAATGATATTCTGGCTAAGTGGAAAAGAACAAAAGCAGAGTAACTTAGGCATATTGGGTGGGGTGGCATGTGAAGGGTGCTGAGTATTTGGTATTGACAAGAGTCCAAAGAAGGGAGAATAAATGGGGTTGGGGGGAGCCTCCCTGGGTGAGTTGGTGCCAGAGACTGGAGGGCTAGGAAGCACCCACCAAGTGTGGCCAGTCCCAATATTTTCTAAGGACTATGCCCCTGCTTTTGGGACATATGGTAGGTCCCCTTTAATTCAGGCTGCCAAGCAAGTAGGGCCTCTGCGTTCTCCAGGCTTTAGACAAGTAGAAAGTTCAAGCTACTCCACCGGACACAAAATACGTGTCCAATTGCCCTCAGACTTGGAGAGGATATTCTCAATGAGATTCCAAGGCAAAGCATAATTAGAAAAGGGCTTTAGGCATCACAGCAGCTTTCCGTCCTCGATGGGCTCTTTCACATAGCAGGTGCTAGAGGCTGGGTGATCTGACGAGTCAGTCTTAACCTATATTGCACTGACTTTGGGTGAGCCGATAGACAGCCTGAGAGGGTGGATAATATGGTGGATAGTAAGGGTGAGCTAACGCGTAGCGGATGAACCACTACTAGTCTCTGACAGCTACCCGTGTTGCCTGGCCGGTACCTAGTAGCAAAACTTCCCCGGCACGGCTCCGAGGCTGCAGTTCTCCAAATTGCCGGAAGAGGGCGCTGCCGATCGCCTGGGTCGCAACTGTCAGACTAAGTCCCGAGCAGCAAGAGGGAATCCAGTGCGGGTCACGTCCCAGAAAACCCGGAGCTTCGGAGATACGCGGGAGCTGGCCCCGGGGCGGAACTGCAGCCATTGGAGACTTTGCAAATGTGAGGAGTTGCGGGGAGAAGGGCATGAGTGGAAAGTTGTAGAGGAAGAAAAAGGAGAGGAGGAAGGAACCCCAGCCCCGCTGGCAAGTCCGTCGGAAACGCGAACGCTCAAGGGCCGTGGGCTCACATTTTGGGGCTGCAGTTTGATGGGGAATGGGGGGCAGAAAGAGCTGCAGGTTTGGACCATCTAAAGCTTAATGAGGCTGCACAGGTCCTGGGGCGAAACAGCAGCGCCGCCCCAGGATCCTTTGGAAATCTGACATGTAAGTCTCAGCAGCAGCCGCGAAGCTGCGAGCTGCAGGCGGCCGAGAGCACCTCCAGGCTGTCCCCACCCCTTAGGATGGGAGCTTCTCGTCTGTCCAGAGCATTAGCTGCGGAGCTCCGGCTCGGCCTGCGCGCCTGTCTCCTGCAGGGTCTGGCCTCGCTGGGTCCGCTTCTGGCCCGCTTCCCCTACCTAGCCCCTCTGCCTCGAAATCCTCATTTCAAAGGGGCTGCTATGGCTGAGTTCCCTCTCCTCTCTGCTTTGTAACCCGCTCCCCACATTCGCTCCCACCCCGGACTCCTTTCCGTCTGGGGGCGCCCCTGGAGCTGCTGGAGAGGGAAAGGGCTCTGAATACAATAACTTGAGATAAATTGGATACTGGCTTGAACCGTGACACGGAAATAGGCAAGTTTCCAAACCACAGGTGTCAACCTCTAGGAGGACTAGACCCAGCAGGGGAGCAGGTTCCTTCACACCAGAGGCCTGAGGGCGGGGCTCCTCCTCTGTGCAGTCCGGCCTTCGCAGCGCGCCCACGCCTCCCTTTCCGGCCCCGGGCACCCAGTGCGGGAGAGGGAGACGCAGACGGCGGAGCTCGGGTGTCTCCCCGCCCCCACCCCAGCCCCACCCTCACCCTATCTAGGGCCTACCCAGAGATCAAGCCTTGAGAAAAGCGTCCCCCAAAGGAAAGCCCTCGCAAAGGCCTTAGACTGTGGAGCCCAGACAGGGAGCAGTAGAGGGATCCCTTCTTGCAGCGTTCGGCGAAAGCCATCCCGGGCCTCCCGCGGACCATCCTGAGGCTTTCAGTTCTGGTGCCTGGGAAAGGAGCGCGGAGGGGTCCTGCGAGGCCCTTTCAGGTAGAGGAACCCAGGAAGGCAGCTTCTAGAGGCGTTCCTTGGACCATGGAGTAGGGGAGCAACGACCCACAGCGCCCAGTTGCCTCCGGCTCTCTGGGCCCCTGTCGCCTCGACGGCACTCGCAAACGCAGCTCAGCCTGGCTCAGGAGCCTGCACCTGGCTGAGGGAGAAGCAGCCGAGGAGCCCAAATGCTTCTTGCAGAGGGTCAGAGGCCTGGATTCAGTTTCTATGGATCCAAAATACAGAATCAGAAGTAACAACGTATGCCAGCTCATTTACAAATTCCGACACATGATCTCATCCTGAATTATTTGAATCCCTTAACATAACAATCTAGGAAGGTACACGGGGCTGATTGTGACCATTTTTACAGCTCAGGAAGCAGCTGCTAACGAGTCTGTTTCCTTAACTCAGTATTTCTTGAGGCACTGGGGGAATTCAAGGATAGATAAAATAGGGTCTCACTCTGGAGCCAGAAATCACCCTAGTTTACTTTCACCGTGATGGGAGTGGCTCCAGACTGTGGTGAGAACCCGTAAGCGCTAACGCCCAGGACTTCTGACTTCTCACGATCTTTGAGGACCCTCAAAGATCAGGAAACAGTGCAGAAATTCACGCACCTTCGTTGCAACGCTCTAGAGAGTGCATCTTGCTTGGATCCCGCAGTAATATGTGTCACAAGGTAACTGCATATTATTTGGGTGATGTACTGTTAGCGTGTAAGCTCCTTGTAGCCAGGAGATGCATCTAGATAAAGGTCGAATTTTCAGGCCTAGCGTAGCCCCTGGCATAGAGCCGAAGCTCAATAAATATTTGTCGAGTGAATCATGAATTGAGATAAAACTTGGAGCAAAATAACACTACCAGGAAACACTGTCACTCAGTGTCCTAGGTAGGTGTGAAGGACCACGAGAGGGGTGAGAAAAATTGGCTGGGAGAAAGATGCTTCCTCCTCACCATCCCACCTGGTCTGAGCCACAGACCTTGAATTAACCTTTCCGAATGAGCCTCCTGTTCTTGTTTCACAAAATGACACTGCAGGGATAGAAGGAGGTATCCCTTCCACGAGGCTGGTGTGAGCAAAGGCTGATGGCGATTTCCAGCATCTAGGAGTGGGCCTAGGCCTGCACCTCCACGGCTCCTCGATTCCTGGCAGAGCCACAGCCAGAAAAGCAGACTGTTGTCGGAAATGAGACAGCCCTGTGAGGCTGCTCCAGGGAAGCTCCAGGAGGGGCCCGCGTTGGGCCCTGCCCCGCCATGCTGGCTCCCCGGCGCACCCACTCCACCAGGGAGTGGGTGAGTTTCGGGATAAAGAAGGATGGCAGGCTCCGCGAGGTGGAATCGGGGTTACTGAGTATACCCTGCAGACATGAAAAAAATCACTGGTTTAACTGGGGTCTGCCTATTTAGGATGAGTCTAGGAAGCGGCGGAAAGAAAGGACGCTCTTCAGTCAGAAAGGTGTTTGGAGCAAGAGGCAGGGCTCTAGAGGCTTTGCTGGGACAAGCTCGGAGATAGATACGCGCCTCTTCCCCACAAGGCGCCTTAGTCTTCGGGTTTATTCTTGGCAGCGCCGTGCGCCTGGGAAAGAATGCGGCGCGGCGAGCGTGTGTGCGGGGGCAAGAGTAGGACCGGCGCCTGGAGCCTGGGCCGCAGGGGGCTCGGTGCAGACGACATCTAGACCAGAGCTGTATCGGTGCGCGCGTCAGAAGCGCGCCTGCAGCCGGAGGTTGAAGCACCGAGAGAGTGAACCGAAAACCGTTGCCCATCCTAACCTTTTTGAGCTCCCGCTTCGGTTCAGCGTGGTTCCGGTCCTGGTCCAGAGCGGGTTGGGGATGGCGAGTCTCCTAGAGAGTTGCGGCCCCGTCCCTCGCCTGGTTGCTGCGCGGACTTTCCAAGCCGGAGGCGGGGGAGCTGGTAGCCACGTGCGCCCGGGACCAGCTGAGGGACTGGA
>VSMD01046648.1:263577-301483 GCA_008750895.1 Mirza zaza | reverse complement strand
CCTGTAATCCTAGCACTCTGGGAGGCCGAGGCGGGAGGATTGCTCGAGGTCAGGAGTTTGAAACCAGCCTGAGCAAGAGTGAGACCCCGCCTCTACTATAAATAGAAAGAAATTAATTGGCCAACTAATATATATATAGAAAAAAATTAGCTGGGCATGGTGGCACATGCCTGTAGTCCCAGCTACTTGGGAGGCTGAGGCAGGAGGATCACTTGAGCCCAGGAGTTTGAGGTTGCTGTGAGCTAGGCTGATGCCACGGCACTCACTCTAGCCTGGGCAACAAAGTGAGACTCTGTCTCAAAAAAAAAAAAAAAAAGAAAAAAGCTGAGCGTCTTCTAACATTTTACATTTACTAAGCAATATGAAAATAGAAGAAGTAATCTAGTGAAATCACATTTTTATACGATGAGTGGGGATCAAGGACATTTGAAAAATATAAACTGACAATTTATCTAGAGGATTTTATATAAGAATCTGTACCGTTTTTCTTAGGCAATAGTGGGAAATTAACAGATATTTCTGTTCCTTCTTTGCTTTTTATCAATTTATTAGGATACTGAAAACCTTAATAAAAATAAAATATACTCATAAGTTTCGTTCAGGTCTTTATTCTTAACCAGTCAGTTGATTTCATTTAAATGACATTTATTTCACTACCCAGAAACTGGCTGTGAGCTTTAAACTATCCTTGCTGTGGGCTAAGAACATTTTTTTTTGTCCTATACCAATGTCATAATGTACAGATGCAGTGATGACTATTACCAAGTCACTTTTGGATTAAAAGAAGTTCTTAAAGCAATTGGAGACACATTTTTAAGAGCAACCACTGTAATGATTCTATTGTTGAGCTGGTGAAATTTTAAGAGCTTGACTCATTGGAGTTGTTAAGGATGATTTTAAAGCTCTTGCCCCATCTTTGATAAATTAGGTTTTTTTATCTTCCCAATTAAGAGCCTTCACGGCATGTCAGTTCTATTCTCTTATCTGTTTTTCCCCCTTTCCACATATTAAAAGTCTAGGCTATGAGAAATTTCATCCTATGGTGCTATATCTGGTTTCAGTGCTCTTGAAGATCTACTTTCTTTGAATCTCCAGGTTAAGCCTATTCTAGATATAGCATTGAAATCTTTTTTCCTTTCACCTTGCCCCTCCACACAAACTCAACTCCACTTCCCCCTTCACTCTTCAACCAGTATCTGAAACTTAATTTTTTTGAGACAGTAACATCTTACCCAGTGTCTTCCACCAGCAGGAACTTTGTAATATTACTTTTCTAATTCCTATGCTCACATTACATGTGGCCTCTGTCTTCAGGAAGCTTATGTTCATTGACAGACAACATCATGACTAAATAGACCTATTAAAAATAGTCACCGAAAATGACTCCTTGGAATTTTTCAATGTAAAACTACTCCAGTGATATCAGTGTTGTGTCTTTGAGTAGTTATAGTGTAGTCATTATGTGAGCACTGGGGTCGATCAAGTCTGTGTTCAGATATAGCTCAGCCAGTTCCCAGGCATGTGTCTTTGGGCAAGTTAATTAATTTCTTTGAGCCTCGGTTTCCTCTTTTGAAAAAATGACAATAGCACCTGCCTCATGGGTGATTGTGTGGATGGAATTAGATAATCCATAATTAGATAATGTAAATTAGATAATCTAAAGCAGCATAATACCTGGCACAAAATAAACACAGCATCAATGTATATTCTTGCAGGTGGCACTTGTGAAATCTCAGGGGACTAAAAGGTTGAAGAGATTTGCCCATGTCAAAGGGTCAAACATTCTTTCCCTCCTCTCACTCCTCATCTCCGGTTCAGACAAGTTCATGGAACAAATGCATATTGCCTCATAGCAATCATCACTCTACGATTTCAGAATGGGGAGGGAATAGCAGGGATCATCTCTGGAAACTGCCCAGTATTCTGGTGTCAAAGGAATTGATCAATTCTTCCTTCTAAGAGGCTGAAGTGGGCCCAGCTGGGTGCCAGGACCTGGGCCTCAGGGCTTGATTTAGGACTTACAAGATTTTGTTTCTGAAGTGACAAGATATGGGAGTCTTGTACATATTGAATGCCCAAAATTAAAACCAAAGAAGCTAAAGCTCATATTTTGAGCACAAAAGGTGAAAGTGGAATCAGAAACAGGAGATGAAAGCAGAGGCTCAAAACCAGGCAGAATTTGTTTAGAGCAGAGGAGCAAGAGAACAGGAACAAAAATAGAGGCAAGGTAAGGGAGCGAGTTGAGCACTGGAAATAGGGCCAGAGTACCTATGGCTTATTTTTGGTTTTTTTATTCTTTCTTTTTTTTTTTAACCCTCTGTAGCAAGTTATGGTTTATATTTTTTATTTTTATTTTTCAACTATGCTATGGTTTATTTTTATGAGCTCTCATGGCCACATAGTGCATGGGTTAGTGACTTGGTCTGAATGTGTATGGTTGGTTGCACAGCATTTGCTCAATTTTGCCACAGTTCTGTGTCAACAAAGATACTTGGTCTTCTTCATAGTCCTAACAAAGATTGTATTTTCAAAAAATGTACAAGCAGATAGTTGAAGGGCAAGTATGGCTTTGTCGATGACATCAAAACTCTCATAAGTTAGGTATGTCCTCCAACTTCCTCATTTCTTTTTTTTTTTTTTTTTTTTTTTTTTTTGAGGAAGGGTCTCACTCTGTCACCTGGGCTAGAGTGCGGTGGCATCATCATAGCTCACTGCAATCTCAAACTCCTGGGCTCAAGAGATCCTCCTGCCTCAGCCTCCCGAGTACCTGGGACTACAGGCACGTGCTACCACCACATCTCCTATTTTTTCTGCTTTTCGTTGAGACAAGGTCTTGCTATATTGCCCAGGCTGGTCTTGAACTCCTGACCTTAAGCAATCCTCCCACCTCAGCCTCCCAAAGTACTGGGATTATAGGTGTAAGCCACCTCACCCAGCCCAACTCCCTAGTTTCTATCAGTGACCTGCATTGGATCTACAATTTTGTGAATTATTTTCAAATTATATATACATTTTCTTCTTGAGGGGAACAAATTCTTTAAGCATATTAATCGTGGTCCAAAATAGTCCTTCCTTTTGCTACTTCTCTTCACTGTTTTTGAATGTGATTGGTGGTGGTGGTGGTGGCGGTGGTGGTGGTTGGGGGAGGAGAGAAAAATTCTAGTATTGCCAGGAAGAAATGACCCAGTTCTTATTCCCTCTAACTCTGCCTTTCATGATTTTCTGGGCTCTCATCATGTCCCCACTCAGTCTTTATCTTTCTAGTTTGAAAAATCCTCTTTATCTAGTGTGTTTTATTTGACAGCTACCCATTCCACTGATCAATCCACAATCAACCAGCAATACATTTCGAGCTTCTATTATGGGGCCACTGTGGCATCAGACACCATGGGGGAAATAACAGTAGGGAAAAACATTCCCTCAGCCAACAGAAAGACTAAGATTTTGTTGGTGATTGCTTGGAGATGGAAAAAAAAATCTGAAGAAGTGTAAATCTTGTAATCAAGGGTAGAGACTACGAGCCTTCTAGGTCAGTGATCTCATACATTAATGTGCCTCGAATCACCTGACATCCCTGAATTCTTGAATTCCAGGGAGCCTGATTCTACAGGTTGAGGGTAGTGCCTGAGAATATCTTTCATCATGCTTTCTAAGTGATTCTGCTGCTGGGGGGCCCCTAAACCATGCTTTGGGAAGTGGTAGGCTAAAATATCTGCAAAAATGGGGAGCACACAGGGCTGGAGTGACTAGGGAAGGCTTTATTGGAGTCTGGAAAGGTAGGAAGAACTTGGAGAAGAGGTGGTGGGAGAAGATTCAGGGAAGGGGTACTGGGGGTGGGATGAGAATGGGGTGTGTTGCAGAGACTGGCTAATTATTCACCGAATCTGTTTTCTTTTCCTCCTATGCACATAGACTACATTTTCTAGCCTCCACACAGTGAAGCATGGCCATTCATGTTCTGGCCAGTGAAATGTGGATAGAAATCATGTCACTTTGAGGCCTGTCGCATAAAATCCTCACATGTCATCTTCCACTGTTTCTCTTCTCCCATCTACTGGCTAGATGTTGATGCTTAGGGTAACCTTGGAATCATCATGGTGAAGCTGACCGAATTCCCACCAACGTGGGTGCCTGAATGACTGTGACACCCCCTCCACTTACTGAAAGGAACATCCATATTGGACTTCACTTGAGTAAGACTTCTATTGTGTTAAGCTACTGAAGTTTCAGGGTTTTTCTGTGAGAGCTTCTAGTATAATCTTAAGATTGAGAGGACCATGCTGATTCAGGCAGAGAATTCTGGGGTAATCATCATTGTCCTTGTTCAGATTTTTTCAAGTTCACCACGACTCAGAATTAATGCATGGGCACCAGACCTATATGCAGTCTACTGGGTAAATTGCCTCATGAATCATATCAACATTTTCAAGATTGTTTGTGTATATTTCTATGTGACCTTTAATGATCAGGGCTCGTAGCTGGACGTTCCTTTACTCCTAAATGCCTCTGCAGAGAAGTAAAGGAACTGAAAACAAAATTTCACTGCAATAGGGGAGTTCAATTATTTTGGACCCTTTTAAGCCTTCTTGGATAAGGCAAAGGTAGCTGCAAGCACATTAGCATGCACTGGGAAGGACTTAATTCATCTTCCACCCACATCCTGCCTTTCCCCTGCTCCACACCTGCCTAATGGCTCCTGGGAAGTAGGTTGGCTGGCTGCAATTAAACTCAAGCGCCTCCTCAAGCACTTGGTAAAAAAACAGCCTTGGCATAATGATGCTTCTGCTCCTACTCTATAGAAGGGAGTGAAGAGAGCTGAAAAGATGTTAGCAATTGACTGAAAAACTTGTGAAGGTCTTACCATTTGAATTCCCATAATTAGCTAGTCTCTTAATTGCTTTTGGCATTGGGTGTCTTATGTATGTTTTTTTTTCACAGAATATGTCGCTTTAATATTTATTAATCATTTTTTACTATAAAGCAGCGAGACCTTTCAGTGGGACAGGTGTCACCTGGCTTTGTGCACTTCATAGTTCATCTTGCTTGGCAGCACCTTCTCACATTATGCCATCTGCTTTTCAGAGATGGATGCAGCAAAAGAACTGCTAACCTGCAGAAGGCTTATGGTCTGCACCGATCCTGCTATTAGATACTGTTGAAGGTGTGATCTGGAGGCCACTGTCCTACCCCAGAGTCTTCCTCTGACCCTAGGGATCTCTCCCTGACCTGACAAGGTGCCTAATATTTCCATTATTAGAATAACTATTTGAGGACCACAGCATTATCTCCAGAAAGTTGCCAGTAAAAATACAGTGAATTACAAGTGTTAGAGTAACCTGTTAACCACTAACATACGTGAGCTTGTTAGCATTGTATAAAAAATAGGACACGGATAGAATGGCATGCAGGGTGTTAAAAGCTGAGCAAATGGAGCATTGCTTGTATCAGTGGAATGTCTTGGTAGAGGGGAAAGGACTCCTCAGAATCTCTGGGGCCAAGTGAAAGCCCTGGAAACTTGGAGAAAGTGCATCCTGGAGCTCCCCTCCAGGAGCCGTAGAAAGGTTACATGCTACGAGAACCTGAAATGATGGAGAGTCATGAGACTTAAAGAAAGGAATGGAGGGCCAGGCATTGTGGCTCATGCCTGTAATCCTAGCACTCTGGGAGGCCAAGGCGGGTGGATCATTTGATCTCAGGAGTTCGAGACCAGCCTGAGCAAGAGCAAGACCCCATCTCTACTAAAAAAAGAAAAATAGAAAATAGCTGGACAACTAAATATATATATATATATATAAATTAGCTGGGCATGGTGGCACATGCCTGTAGTCCCAGTTACTAGGGAGGCTGAGGCAGGAGGATCACTTGAGCCCAGGAGTTTGAGGTTGCTGTGAGTTAGGCTGATGCCACGGCACTCTAACCTGGGCAGTAGAGTGAGACTCTGTCTCAAAAAAAAGGGATGGAATTTGGAATAGCACAAAAAAGAATGTATGGAGATGGGATGAGAAGCTTAAAATGGAAAGCAAGAGCAAGATTTTGAAAACTGATATGTTAACAGATTAAGCCACCTCCCTGGAGAGAACCACTGGAGGGAATAACAGGATAGGCCAAGCCACATCATTGCGAAAATAAAGGCGTATTTCGTTGCTCCTTCCCATCGAATCCTCACTACCTCACTAACCCAGTTCTCCTTTGACCCATACATTATGCAAATATTTAATGTTATTCATCAATTATCTTTTTAGTATTTGTGTTGAGCCTGCTGAAGCCATCCTATAACCAGTCAGATTGCCACTAAAGCTCATACCATTAGCTTCACAGAGCAGGACATGGCAATGCCTAGATAAGCAATTCCAATACATCCAGTGCATTCTTTCAATGGCTATCTAAGATTATGGGCACTATCACATGTAGTCAGAGATAAAAGTACGTTCCCCGACTAATGCCTGTCAATCGCCATGAAATTTCTGCTGACATTTCTCTTCTTTCTAGAGTTCTTTCTGTTAATTCATGGTTACCCTTATTAGGGAGTACTGGCAGTTCACAATGTTTACTGAGAATGGCGAATAACCTGATCGTGTTTCATTTTCAGTCCTCAATAATTTCAGTCCTCAAGCCTAATTATTGTATTATTACTATTGTTGAGATAAGTGTATTATACATATATATTTATTTCTTTAAAGAATGAATGTTACTAGAAGAAGAGGATGCCAGGGCCAGGTGCAGTGGCTTGCGCCTGTAACCCTAGCACTCTGGGAGGCCCAGGCGGGTAGATCGTTCGAGCTCAGGAGTTCGAGATCAGCCTGAGGAAGAGCGAGACCCCATCTCTACTAAAAATAAAAAGAAAATTAGCTGGACAACTAAAAAAATAGCCAAGCATGGTGGCACACACCTGTAGTCCCAGCTACCTGGGAGGCTAAGGCAGGAGAATCACTTGAGCGCAAGAGTTGGAGGTTGCTGTGAGCTAGGCTGACACCACGGCACTCTAGCCTGGGCAACAGAGTAAGACTCTGTCTCAAAAAAAAAAAAAAAAGAAGACAATGCCAATATAATGTTGTTCACTGAAGGATAGTAGTCATGATGTGTAGGATACTATCATTTGTAATAGACATATTTTCCAAGTTTAGAAATAAGCAAAAAGTTGCCCAAAATGTTCGTGTGTGTTTTGGAGACTGACGCCAGCTTAAGCACCCAGGAACCCTGAAGACCTATCTTTTGTCTTCACCTTAAGATCAACTTTTTTCTCCTATTATAGTCTTTGAGTACTTTATTGACTTTTCGCCTTTGGCTTCACTCAAGCAATTGAAATTTCGCACCTGAATTAGCACAAGAGTTATACCTGCAGTTTATCCTCCATATTTTTTGCCAAGGTAAGAAACGTTCTTGCCTGTCAGGGGAATATAAGCAAAATGCTCCTGTGTGAATACTTATTACTTGCTTGTCGGAGAAAGGTTACAGAAATTCCCCTTTGGGGAGAATGCCATGAAGACTTTTTCTTCCCACCTAGTAAATTTCTTACAGATGTGCCTCTCTGGGTACTGCGGCTGCAATTCCCTTTGGAAATTCACCTGGCATAAATGCACCATAGAGGCAAATTCCCATGGTGGTAATATATTGCAAATATTTTCCCCCTGAAATGGATGTAGAATATTTTCCTATTGTATAAGAATATTTGAAGCAGGGCCGGGCGCAGTGGCTCACGCCTGTAATCCTAGCACTCTGGGAGGCCGAGGCAGGCGGATTGCTCAAGGTCAGGAGTTTGAAACCAGCCTGAGCAAGAGCGAGACCCTGTCTCTACTATAAATAGAAAGAAATTAATTGGCTAACTAATATATATAAAAAAAATTAGCTGGACATGGTGGCGCATGCCTATAGTCCCAGCTACTCAGGAGGCTGAGGCAGCAGGATTGCTTGAGCCCAGGAGTTTGAGGTTGCTGTGAGCTAGGCTGACGCCATGGCACTCACTCTAGCCTGGGCAACAAAGTGAGACTCTGTCTCAAAAAAAAAAAAAAAAAAGAAAAAAAGAATATTTGAAGCAGTGTTAAGCATTGGAATTGGTATGAACGGTCCTGGTCTCTCAGTTCGCTGCGGGCCACCTTCCTGTCACTGGGGTGAAGGGATACGATCAACATTCTTTCTGGACTTCAAGCCTTTGTGATGGGAAGCTTGAACCAAGTTATTATGTTTTGGGAAACAGAACTGGAGCTGTGATATGTCTAAAACTGAGTATTATTACCTTGCCTGTGAGTACCCAGAGACTCAGATATCAGGCAGACACAGCATCTGAGCAGATGTGCTGGCATCCAGGGCATGCGGGGTAATTTTCCAGCTGGTAGCCAGGTTGGCACCTGCCCACCATTGCTTGAAAGAGCTGTGCCCTGAACTGCTGCCCCCGTGATCATCAGCTCAGAGGCTTTCCCCAGTTCAGCATTCACTAGAGAGTTATTGCTAGGTCACCAGCATTGCCTCTTTATTGTATTTTGCTATGTTGCTCGCAGCTGACGTCATTGTAAGCTGCTAGCCCTTTCATATAGATTTATTGATATGGACAGAACAACCAGTGGAGTGTTCACCAATGAACAAAGCCCTTCGACTACAGTTACACCCTGATGAGCTAAGCTGACCTGAACCAAGGACCAGAAATGATCTCTTTAATACAGAATATGCCTTGACAGAATCAAATCAACAGTGGAAATATTAGGGCCTTAGACACTTGCAATAATAATAATAGCTAGCACTTATTGAGCTCTTACGGTGTGCCAGGCATTGGTATAAGCAAGTAGGCATTATTCACGTAATCCTCACCACAATAAAGTGAGGCGGTACTATTATTTCCCCCGATTGATAGATAGATGAGAAAACGAATGCACAAAGAGGTAAAGTCACTTGCTCAAGTTCACATGACTAGCCAAATGGCAGTGCTGACTTTAACATCTTGGGAATCTGGCTCTGGCAGTACATGTACAACCTTCTTGCTGCCATCAGCAAGGAAAGCATGGTTTCCTACACCAGGATTTTTTACTAATGCTATATGTTACCCATATGGAAATATGCCTGGGTATAGAAGTTTTTCGACCAGTTTAGAAGCAGTGATAGTTAGGTTCCACCACTGACTCGCTGTGTGACTTCTGTAGTCCCCAGACTTCCCAAGCCCTCATTTCCACATCTAAAATGTGTGGCTAATCACATTTGCCCCACCCACCTGCCTGAGTTGTGAGAAGCTGTGAAGTAAATGTTTTGAAAGTAGTTCTTCAGTCAAAACCTGTTTCAGTTGAATTTCTCTGACTGAGGGTTGAGGAGTCTCAAATATTTGGCAAGCAGACAGCCCCGGCTTCAAGTTAAAAGAAAGTGAAGATGAATCCAAGTTGAGGCCAGGGAAAGGGGGAAGGAAGCTGACCTCTGCACACACCAAGGGGATCTGACGCACTGAAAAGCAAACTGGCAGGTCAGGGTCACAGGAACAAAGAGGAAAGGCAGGTTTGAGAAGGAGCTGGCTCTTTTGTTGTTAAACTTAGTGATTTGCCTTTTCCTGACAGAAGAGCATCATTCGAAGGGAAAAGGAATAGGTCTGGAAAATAGGGTGTCTCAAGCAGAAGGCTGTGAAAGAATGCGACACTCGGCACCCAGAGAGCCACAGACACTCAGAGGATTGCCCATTCTAAGACAGTACACACAGAGGGGATCACTCCCTGATGCCAGAATTTTCCTACTGAGAAATTAATCATGGTGTTTGGCTACTTTGGGAAAGGACTAGAGTTACCCAATGCCCCAGAGGGGCAGCCTGGAATTAGAAGAAGGAACTACACTGAAAGTATTTTGTCCTACAGAAAATCACATTACATCCAAACAGTGGTCTTTTTTTTTTTTTTTTTTGAGACAGAGTCTCACTTTATTGCCCAGGCTAGAGTGAGTGCCGTGGCATCAGCCTAGCTCACAGCAACTTCAAACTCCTGGGCTCAAGCAATCCTGCTGCCTCAGCCTCCCAAGCAACTGGGACTACAGGCATGCGCCACAATGCCCGACTAATTTTTTTCTATATATATTAGTTGGCCAATTAATTTCTTTCCATTTATAGTAGAGATGGGGTCTCGCTCTTGCTCAGGCTGGTCTCGAACTCCTGAGCTCAAATGATCCGCCCACCTCGGCCTCCTAGAGAGGAAGGATTACAGGCGTGAGCCACCGCGCCCGGCCCCAAACAGTGGTC
Organism: Mirza zaza; assembly: GCA_008750895.1. Taxonomy (NCBI): domain Eukaryota; kingdom Metazoa; phylum Chordata; class Mammalia; order Primates; family Cheirogaleidae; genus Mirza; species Mirza zaza. The sequence goes on along the minus strand of VSMD01046648.1, from coordinate 291,282 downwards.
TTAAGACCATGTTTTAAGCGAAGAGCCTCAATATTCATCCCAGGAACAATTGCTTTTTGACTTACTGGAGCATTTGGTATCCACTATGTTCATCATACTTCCATAATAATAACAAAACAACAATAATAATGTTAACCATTCATTTTGTGCCTATGATATTACAGGGGATATTCTAGATGCTTTATATATATTATTTCTAACTCTCACAACAATCTTATGAGGTCAAGAACTATTATTATCTCCATTTGCTAGATGAGAAAACTGACCCTCAAATCTTAGTGACTTACCCCTTGTCACATAACTAGTTACAAACCTTCTTAGAGGCTTTCCGTCTATTAATAAAAGACAACCTCCCATCATCCTCCATTCCCATACCTTAGTTTCTCTCCCCTCACAGCCATTACCACTGGGTACCTGAAATGAATTTGTTTATACATTTGTTTCCTTGTTTATTGTCTTTCTCCCACGCAAAAATGGAAATGCCATGAAGGCAGAGATTTTGTTAAATTCATCAATGCATGTTTCACACTTAGAATAGTTCCAGGCATGTAGTAGGTGTCTGTTGTTCGTAATTGTTGGGTGAATGACAAAGTGGTGGAGGTGGAACTCAATCCTGTATCTAAGGATCTCCAAAGCCTCTGTTCTTGCAACTATTCCACATTGTTGCTTTCTCTCCATGTGTGTATGTATATGTATATAAAAGTAATTTAAAAATTGAAAGTAACAGCTCTCTGTTTTAACCAGTGCTCATTCTATCCTCAGCAATGACAGGAAGAGCAAATAATCAGTGGATGCTCTTTCTTGACTTCATTTAACCTAAAAAAAAAAAAAAAAACAAAACAAAACAGCACCACGTTTCCCATAAGAAAAATTCCCACAAGAAGGAAACAGGGATATAACAAAAACTAAGGTAAAGAATAAACTACAGGCTGGGCACGGTGGCTCACGTCTGTAACCCTAGCACTCTGGGAGGCCGAGGCAGGCGGATTGCTCGAAGTCAGGAGTTCGAAAGCAGCCTGAGCAAGAGCGAGACCCCGTCTCTACTATAAATAGAAAGAAATTAATTGGCCAACGAATATATATACAAAAAGCATTAGCCGGGCATGGTGGCGCATGCCTGTAGTCCCAGCTACTCGGAAGGCTGAGGCAGGAGGATTGCTTGAGCCCAGGACATTGAGGTTGCTGTGAGCTAGGCTGACGCCACGGCACTCACTCTAGCCTGGCAACAAAGTGAGACTCTGTCTCAAAAAAATAAATAAATAAATAAATAAACTACAAGCTGCAGCAAAGGAAAGTTGAACTCTTTGGAGATTTTCTGTTATTATTACTGTTGTTATTGTTATTTGTGTGCGGGGTGGGGAGGGATTTGGTTTTCATCCTTATCAGTAGGTGGCAGCAATTTTCTTAGGCTGGAGATGATCGTAACAGTTAAGAGGGAATCTAGCAAGCCTGGTCCAGATGCTGATAGATAAAGAGAGTTTTTATAGCTGAAGTTCATAAGTTCACCTTTCCTGGAGTGTGGTTAACTTCTAATTGAAATATAAATTGAAACATGCCATCTGTTGAACATAATGTCAGCACAGGAGAATTACTAACAATTGTATCCATCAACTCTGGTAACCACTTTGAAGAGTCTGATACAACTTATACAATTGCATCTTAATCATATGTAGCAGAAATGTGATGTATTGGGCATTCACCCTCTGGTTATGTAACTTCCATTCTCTGCCCCCACCTTGGATAAAATTGCTTTGCTCATTGGCCTCATGGGTGTGACTAAGCTAGAGCATTTTTCCCTGGTGTGGTTTTTCTCTTCATGTGGAGGGTATTCAGCAGATTCAGGGACAGACATGCTTGGGTCAAAGCAGACTGGAAGTGGGGTTCAATCCTGTTATGGCATTTTCCTGCAATACAGCCTTCCCCTGACTGGCTCCACCAGTGGTGGTCAATGTTTGCTCATTTACTTGTCTGTCTCCTTCACTGGATCGAAAATACTTTGAGAAAATGGGTCATGTTCTTGATTCATTTACCTATCCCTAGCACCCAGCATAGAACTTGAGATATAATAGGTACTCAATAAATATTAGTTCCCTGGATTTTTGATGGTATTGTCCTGAAGTTTGCAAGGTAATGGGAACGTTGTTGGACTTTATAAAACCTGGTTGAGTGTTTCTGATTCAGTGCTCTTTGTGGGACATGGCTAAAGAAACTGCCTACATGTACAATCTTGTGTATAAATCTGTGCAAATGTAAAGTTTCGTTTGGTCAAATTTATTCTCATCTATTGATCCCTGACAGCCTTGAAGGATATATTGATATGCTCACATTCTCATCATCAATATCTACTGAGAGGCCGGGCGCAGTGGCTCACACCTGTAATCTTAGCACTCTGGGAGGCCAGGGCGGGCAGATCGCTCAAGGTCAAGAGTTCGAAACCAGCCTGAGCAAGAGTGAGACCCCATCTCTACTAAAAATAGAAAAAATTAATTGGCCAACTAAAAATATATATAGAAAATAATTAGCTGGGCATGGTGGCACATGCCTGTAGTCCCAGCTACTCAGGAGGCTGAGGCAGAAGGATTGCTTGAGCCCAGGAGTTTGAGGTTGCTGTGAGCTAGGCTGACGCCACAGCACTCTAGCCCGGGCAACAGAGTGACACTCTGTCTCAAAAAAAAAAATAAAAAATCTACTGAGATCAACTTTATGCTAGACTCTAGCGATGCAAGATAGAAATACAGTTTCTGCCTTTTAATATCTGGGCGACAAGACATGTCCATGCAATCATGAGGAACAGTACCACTTACCACAAATGCCAAGTGCTCAGTGAACACGGATGAACAGGGAAAAACGCAGATTGCAGTAAAAACTTTAGCCAAGATCTTCTACCAAAGGATATAAGCAATCTGGTTATGTGAAACTCCCTGAAAATTTGACAATTTCCACTTTTATTGGAATGTTTGTTGTTGTAGAAACATAGCCATACTGTGCTAGGTGCTGAATGTTCACATCTCTTAAACATATTCAAGTGCATAAATTAGCCCCAAAGAGGCTAAAAACCTAATGGTTGATTTTTAAAAAGAAATTCTTTGCTGAATCAGTTACTTTTTCATGTGCTAATAATAGGTGAAAGAACATACCATGAATAGCTTCATAAAGTGATTGTGATTTTAGTTTTCACAGTTAATTTTAGCCTAAGCTGACTAAAAAGAAGTGAAAAGCTTCGAGATCAAAACCATGAGTTTGATGAAATGCAATTGTTTGATTATTTATATTATACAAACTACTTACACAAGAATGATGGTTCTGAAAGCAAATGGAGCTGTATTTTCAAGATAACAGCTATTCTCATTTTTTAAAAAAATCCCTATATGCAGTATAGAAAGTTGCAAATAGAAGATAGAAACTAAGAATAATGCCATTTCGGGATTAAAAATATAAATTGGAATAAAGGGCATCAAAATGATTATAAAATCAGATAAGCCCCATCAACTTTAAGTGAATACACCATCTTCTTTGAAAGGAAAAAAATGACCTAGTGATTTTCATTGCTATCTTAAATAATACTTGGTGTTGATTAATGGCCAATGCATTTGCTATTGTAAGGAATTGACTTTATACCCTCCTGCCTCCCCACCCCCCAGTTTTCCCACTGTTCTTACCCCATGGTCTAAGACACATTGATTTCTTTATCAGTGATTTCTTCTGAATAGTTAACTCACTCTTCAATCCTACAAGATTTACTACATCACCAACTGCTACGGCCAATTACTAAAGTTTATGGCCCATTTCATAAAGTCTTGTAAATCAGCCCTTACTTCCTTTTAATTATGTTTCTTTCTCTGCAGAATGCATGTGCCAGCATTGCTTCAAATTTATACATGAGGCCAAGAACCAGACAACCTTAACATGGGAGAATTGCACTAAATCCTATTAAGATCTTTTCTGTATTAAAATGGCTGAGGTTAAGAATAGTAAGTCTGACAATCAACTGTGTTCCTTTTACATTCTGGCACAAGACACATTTAGTCTAAGAAGTCCTTTCTGACCAATCACTCCTCCAAACACACCCACAACCCTCCCCACACTCACGGTCTCCCACATCCATGAATATTATTCTACTTTTATTTGTATTTCTAGGCATTTAAGTAGATGTCTAACTTTAATGATATGGTTTATATACTTGTATTCTGCATTATGGCTTGGTGGTAAATAGCTCTGGAGTCACACTGTCAGTGTTTGGTGCTAGTTCTGTCATGTGTTAGTGATGTGATTTGGGGCAATTTACTTAGCTTATCCATGTCTATTTTTCTTACTTGCAAAGTGAAGGTGATAATAATAGTACCTTCCTCACAGGATTGTGAAGAATAAAAAAGTTAGAATGTGTAAAGTGTTAAGCATGTACTTGACCCATAGTGTCATATAAATATTAGCTATTTTATTATACTCTTGGATATTTCTCATTTCTGAATTATTTTTTAAGGCTGCCTGAATGCAAGAAGCATGTTTTCAATATTCATATACCCTCTCTGTGCCTGTAATGCCATGCATACAGAAGGTACATAGAATTTCCCAAAATAATGAACAAAAGAATAGATTGGTCTAATGATTCCAGATGTAGCTATACTATGACTCTAATGCACCTGATGTTCAGAAGAATATTTGTAATCATGAAAAAAATTCAGGCAAGTATTTCTATCAGTGGAGGCGATGGATGACCAAGTATTTGCCAGACCTCATCTGAGTTCAGATCCAGGCATGGAAGGGGTGTTGAGAAGTCTTTCTTAAAGAAGACTAATTGCAGAATTCAGAGAGGCTTAAAAATTGAGTCCTGAGAATCAATGATGGCAGCTGAAGAAAAAAAATATACTTTGACAGAGGTAGACATGCTAATTGTCCTCCGATACAAGGGAAGGATTAGCTTTAATTTATATTGCCCCAGTGTACAGAGCTAAGACCAATAGATGAAAATTACAGGATGGAATATTTGAGTTCAATATAAAGAAACACTTTTTTTATATTGGCCAATGGTGGAATGAGTAGCCTTTTAATGCAGTTTGGCTGGGTTCACAGACTGCTGCTGGTCATTCACACTGAATAAATGCAAAAGTATCACTTCTGTGGTAAGGAGCTTTGAGTTGCTTTCAAGGCCATTACACAGTTAAGGTCAGCTGCAGAGCCACTCCAGAAGAGGTAAGAAGGATGCTCATGCCTTCTTTTACTTCACGTTCATGGAGGAAACAAGAAGGGCAAAGGTTGTTAATGCTATAATACTTGTCCAAGTAGCATGCTATGGGAACTCAAAGGAAAAAGACTGTGATATTTATCCTGGGCCTAGATCATTCAATATTTGTGGATTTTAAAAATCTCCTAAGGCAGTAGTGACCAAATTTAAATTTCACAAATTAATAAAATTTGCTCTACCTCACCAAATGATTGGACTGACATAGGGTTGACATCATTTTATCTTGTCAAGTAATGACATTAAAAAAAACCAAACTCATATACCATTGGCTTACATTAACATTTTATGAAACAATCAATACTGAAAAAGAAGGAAATGGAACATAATTTCACAAAAAAATGAATATTTTTAGGTTTATGAAAAATGCTCATGGTCCACGTTCCCATTTCATCTTGATCAAATAAAATTTTCATCATGATTTACAAACAAGTGGTTTGGGAAACACTATTTTGCCTTTAGTGATATTCTCTGATTGTTCAATGTGGGATTCCTAACCTCTATCTGTTTCAGGCTCATTCTCACCCTCTTATTATGAGATTGGTATTTTAGCATTAATTCCCCAAAGTAACATTTTATTCCATAGAGCCCACAGAACTCAAAGTGTAAGAAGTACCTCCACTGGTAGATAGATCTACCAGTGATTTAGTCTTTGCTGGGGTTTGACATCATCTGTAGAGATCCTATGAACACTTAACATTTAGTCAGTAAGCCTGTGCTGGGATGTCTTCCAGCCACCCTGAAGACCCAGAGAATAATGTGGTGTAGTTCCTATTTCAAAATGCTGAAAGACTAGGAATTATAGATACTATTAATAAAATAATTTAATCTGTAAAAAATAGGGACTTAAGGTTTTTGATGTCTCCTAAAAGCCCTTTTAACCTGCCCAGCATAATGGATGAGGTCGAATTCCACTTTTCTCCAATGGATAATATATTGAGGAAGCTCCTAGGTAAAAATATTCTAAATATCTACCCTGACAAGAGAAGGACTCCTATCATTTTTAACCTTTAATTGCATTTCAGAAACATTGATATACAATTGCTTGCTACTGAGCTGGAATTTGTCTACATGCGAAATCACTTTTTTGAAGCATATTATCTGCTAATGGAATCATAGAGCATTTTCTGGAGGGGAAAAAAAAAAGACTAATCTTTTGGCTGCACAGCATAGACAGTAGATTACCATTTGGATTAATGGTTTCTATACTGTATTGTTTTACTTTTAAATGCTCGGGTTCTTATTTAAAATTCCCATTATTCAGAAGCTCTTATGATGCATTGACATCTCAGTTTGGAGTATAAGCAATGTAGGGAATTATGCCCTTATGAAAATTCCACATCTAGTAGGCTTCCAAATGGTCATTTTTTCAAAGTTTTATCCACATGTTCTGAATTGCTAAGATCCAGCAAATATATCCAGAACATTACAAAGCTGGGAAAATCCTGTTGAGATCATCCCCAGACAGACCAATCTGACTCTGATTAATGAACAAGCTCCATTTATGATACATAATTTGAGAATATTCCAGGAATACTCTCCCTTATATATCACCTCTTTCTTTCTCTACCACCACCACCACCACCTTATTCAAGTCTCTCACTTGCACTATTGCAAGGCCACTTAACTTGTCTCTCAAATTCCATTCTTGTCCCCACACAATCTCCACTTACAGTGATCTTAAAACTTAATCAGATCCTATTACTCCCTTGGATAACATTCTTCTTAAATGTCTTCCCATTGCACATAAATAAAATACAAACTCCCAACTATTGCCTGCCAGATCTTGCATGACCTGGCCCCTGCCTACTTCTACATGCACGCATTCATTCGATCATTCAATAAATAGTTAAGTGCCTAGCATGTGCAAGGTGAACAAAACAGCTAAAAATCTCTGCCCTGATGGATTTGACAATCTCCTTGGCAGACAACAAACAGGACAAAAAGGTACAATAAATAGTAGGCTGTACAGTAGGTCAGATAGCATAAGTGCTATGGAGAAAAATATGGAAGGAAAGAGGAATAGGGGAGGCAATTAAAATCAATCAGGATTTTGACAGGGAAGAAATGGAGCACTCAGATCAGATAATTTGAGGAATGTTTCTGGAAGGGACTGTTTACAAAGGTGTAGGCAGGATATAGGTGAACCATAACGGATAGTGTACAGCAGGATTCATTTGCCTTCTCTAGGACTTGATGGGTCAAGAGGAAGGAGAAGTTACCAGAATGAGGAGGGATTGAAGATTGTATGGAGAAGCCTTCTGACAAACAATGTGACCTTAGACCAAGGGACTCAGCCAGCCCTACATGACCCTGCAGGGAGGGAATTGGATGAATAAATGCCCTGATTCTTTTTCCTCCCTTAGACCTCCTCCTGGTCTTTCTTGCTGGCCAAACATAACAGGAAGCCAGAAGGGGGAGGGACCCTATTGATCAGCCCAACTGATCAGTCCTGGAGAGGAGAACAGAGAACAGGATAAAGAAGGGTGGAGAATCTGGAGACCAAAAAGAAGGTATCCAGTATAAGGTTGTGATCTTAAATGGGGTGGTCAGGGAAGGCCTCATCAAAAGGCTTCATCTCAGATCAGTGTCTCTCTCACTCTCTTTTTTCTAGCCACACTGGCTTTCTTTCATATACTGGGCTTTACTATGCTCCCTCTTGTCTAGGCTCAGGGCCTTTGCATATGCTGATACCCCTACTCAAAATGCTTCTTTTTTCCCTTCTTCTTTAATCAATAAACTTAATCAAGTTATTAAGTTAAGCAGTTTTTTAAAATTTCAGCATATTATGGGGGTACAAATTTTAAGGTTTCAAATAATGCCCTTTCCCCTCCTCCCCCCACAAGTCTGAGTTTCCAGCGTGACCATCCCCTAGACGGTGCACATCTCACTCATTATGTATGTATATACCCACCCCACCCCCGGCGCCCTCCCAACCCCACAATACCCAATTGATGTAGTTCCTATGTGTCCACTTAGGTGCTGCTCAGTTAATACCAGTTTGCTGGTGAGTATATGTGGTGCTTGTTTTTCCATTCTTGGGATACTTCACTTAGTAGTATGGGTTCCAGCTCAAACCAGGAAAATACAAGATGTGCTATATCACCATTGTTTCTTAGAGCTGAATAGTACTCCATGGTATACATATACCACATTTTATTAATCCACTCTTGGATTAATGGTCACTTGAGTTGTTTCCACAGCTTGCAATTATGAATTGTGCTGCTATAAACATTCGAGTGCAGGTGTCTTTTCTGTAGAGTATCATTGGATCTTTTGAGTAGATGCCCAGTAATGGGATTGCTGGATCAAATGGTGGATCCACTTGTGTCACTTTAAGGTATCTCCATATTGCTTTCCAAAGAGGTTGAACTAGTTTGCAGTCCCACCAGCAGTGTAGGAGTGTTCCTATCTCTCCACATCCATGCCAGCATTTGTTGTTGGGGACTTTTTGATAAAGGCCATTCTCACTGGAGATAAGTGATATCTCTTTGTGGTTTTGATTTGCATTTCCCTGATGATTAGAGATGTTGAGCATTTTTTCATATGTTTGTTGGCCATTCTTCTGTCTTCTTTAGAAAAGTTTCTGTTTAAGTCCTTTGCCCACTTTTTGATAGGGTTGTTTGATTTTTTTCTTGCTGTTTTTCATGAGTTCTAAGTATATTCTAGTTATCAGCCCCTTATCAGATGTGTAGGATGCAAAAAATTTTCTCCCATTCTGTAGGTTGTCTGTTTACTTTCATGACTATTTCTTTGGCTATGCAGAAGCTCTTTAGTTTGATCACGTCCCATTTATTTATATTTGTTGCTGCTGTGATTGCATTTGGGGACTTCTTCATAAATTCTTTGCCTAGGCCGATGTCTAGGAGAGTGTTTCCAACATTTTCCTCTAGAATTCTAATAGTTTCATATCTTAGGTTTAAGTCTGTTATCCAGAGTGAGTTGATATTTGTGAGAGGTGAAAGGTGTGTCCTACTTTAGCCTTCTACAGGTGGCAATCCAGTTTTCCCGGCACCATTTATTGAAAAGGGATTCTTTTCCCCAGTGTATGTTTTTGTCTGCTTTGTCAAAGATTAGATGACTATATGAGGATGGTTTTATATCAGGATTCTCAGATCTGTTCCACTGGTCAATATTCCTATTTTTGTGCCAATACCAGATTGATTTAATTACTACAGCTTTGTAGTATAGTTTGATATCTGCCATATGAATACCTCCCAGTTTGTTTTTATTGCCTAGAATTACTTTTGATATGTGGGGTCTTCTTTGGTTCCAAACGAAGCATAAAATTATTTTTTCTATATCTAAGAATGATGATGGGATTTTAATAGGTATTGCATTGAATCTGTAGATCAGTTTGGGTAGTACAGACATTTTAATGATGTTGAGTCTGCTGACCCATGAGCATGGTATGGTATTCCATATGTTTACATCCTCTGCTATTTCCTTCCTCAGTGTTTCATAGTTCTCCCTGTAGAGGTCTTTTACCTCCTTGGTTAAGTATATTCCTAGGTACTTTATTTTTTTTTTCCTATTGTGAAGGGAATTGAGTCTTTGATTTGGTTCTCAATTTGATTGTTGTTGGCGTATATGAATGCCTCTGATTTCTGTGTATTGATTTTGTATCCTAAGACTTTACTAAATTCATTTATCAGTTCCAGGAGTTTCTTGGTTGAATCTTTGGAGTTTTCTAAATACAATATCATATCATCAGCAAACAGTGAAAGTTTGATCTGTTCTGCCCCTATTTGGATACCTTTAATTCCACTTTCCTGTCTGATTGCTATAGCCAGGACTTCTAGCACTATGTTGAATAGAAGTGGAGATAGTAGACAGCCTTGCCTGGTTCCAGTTCTAAGTGGGAATGCTTTCAATTTTTCCCCATTCAGTATGATGTTGGCTATGGGTTTGTCATATATAGCTTGTATCATTTTTAGATATGTCCCTTCTATGTCTATTTTATTAAGTGTTCTTATCATGAAAGGGTATTGAATTTTGTCAAAAATTTTTTGTGCTTCCATTGAAAGAATCATGTGGTCTTTTTTTTTTTTTTTTTGCTTCTGTTTATGTGGTGAGTTACATTTATAGATTTACATATGTTGAACCACCCCTGCATCCCTGGGATGAAGCCCACTTGTTTGTAATGGATTATTTTTTTGATAAGCATATGTATTTGGTTAGCTAGGATTTTGTTGAAAATTTTTGGATTTATATTCATTAGGGATATTGGTCTGTAGTTTTCTTTTTTGTTGCATCCTTTCCTGGTTTTGGTATCAGAGTAATATTCGCTTCATAAAAGGTGTCAGGGAGGTTTCCATTCTTCTCAATGTCGTGGAATAATTTCTGCAAGATAGGCACCAGTTCTTCTTTGTAAGTGTGGTAAAATTCGGGTGTGAAACTAACTGGATCTGGACTTTTCTTTTTAGGGAGATTTTTAATTGCTGTTTCTATTTCAGCTCTTGAGATTGGTCTGTTCAGGAATTCTATTTCTTCCTGGTTGAGCCTAGGGAGGCTCTGTGTTTCTAGAAATTTGTCCATTTCCTCCACATTTCCCAGTGTGTGTGCATAAAGATTTTTGTATTATTCGTAAATTATTTCTTGTATCTCTTTGGGATCAGTTGTGATATCTCCTTTTTTGTTCCTGATGGAGCTTATTAGAGATTCTTTTTTCTGCTTTTCATTAGCCTAGCCAATGGCGGCAATTTTATTTTTTCAAAGAACCAACTTTTTGTTTTATTAATCTCCTGTATAGCTTCTCTGTTTTCAATTTCGTTTAGTTCTGATTTAATCTTGTTGATTTCACTTCTTCTGCTGGGTTTGGGGTTGGTCTGTTCTTCTTTTTCCAGCTCTTTGAGTCATTTCATTAGATTGTCTATTTGTGATCATTGTGACTTTTGGTTATAGGCATTTATGGAAATAAACTTTCGTCTCAGGACTGCTTTAGCTGTGTCCCAGTGGATTTGATAACTTGTCTCTTCATTGTCATTTTGTTCAAAGAATTGTTTTATTTCCATCTTGATTTACTCATTTATGAAATAATCATTTAGTAGGAGGTTGTTTAATTTCCACATTTTTGTGTAGAAATGTGAGTTTCTGTTAGAGTTGATTTCTACTTTTATTCCACTGTGATCTGAGAAGGTACATGGTATGATTTCTATTTTTTAAAATTTCTTGAGGTTTACTTTGTGTCCTAGGATATGGTCAATCTTAGAGAATGTCCCGTGAGCTGATGAGAAGAATGTATATTCAGTGGATTTTGGGTAGAATGTCCTGTAAATGTCAGTCAGACCCAATTGTTCTAGAGTTTTGTTTAAGTCTATTATTTCTTTATTAATTTTCTGTTTGGAGGATCTGTTCTGTGACATCAGTGGGGTGTTAAAATCTCTGGTAATTATGGAGGTGCTGTTAATCAATTTGCTTAGATCTAGTAAGGTTTGCTTTATGAATCTGGGTGCACCTAAGTTGGGTGCATATATATTTAAAATTGTTATCTCTTCTTGTTGAAGTGTGCCCTTCGATCATTATATAAAGACAATCTTTGTCTTTCACTACTTTTGTTGTTTTAAAAACTAAATCATCTGAGATTAGAACTGCCACGCCAGCCTTCTTTTGGCTTCCACTTGCTTGGAATTCTGATCTCCACCCCTTTACTTTTAGTCTATATGCATCCTTGCAGGTTAGATGTGTTTCCTGAAGACAGCAGATACTTGGCATGTATTTTCTTATCCATTCAGCCAGCCTATGTCTATTGATTGGGGAGTTTAAGCCATTCACATTTATTGAGAGAACTGATAGGTGAGGTAGATTACTGTTCATTCTGTTGGGTTGGATGTTGTTGCTTTGATTTTTCTCTTGAGCCATTGTAATATCTGGCCTTTAATCTTTAGGTTTTAGTTGTTTTTATGTTCGTGAGTATTTATTATGCTGTTCCATGCGTAACATTATTTTGAGTACTTCTTGTAGGGCTGGTCTTATCTTGGTGAATTTCCTCAGACTTTGCTTATCTGAGAATGTCTTAATTTCTCCTTCATATATAAAGCTTAGTTTTGCAGGGTACAAGATTCTAGGATGGGCTTAATTTTGTTTCAAAAGAGTGAGAATGGGGCCCCAGTCTCTCCTTGCTTGTATTGTTTCAGTTGAGAAATCTAGCATTATCCTGATAGATTTTCCTTCATATATAACTTGCTTCTTTCACCTTACAGCTTGTAGGAGGGTCTCTTTAGTTGATATTTTGGTCAGTCTGATGACTACGTGTTGTGAAGTTTTTCTGTTTGTATTGTATCTCCAGGAGTCCTTTTGGCCTCTTGTACTTCTAATTCTAAGTAATTGGCTAGACCTGGGAAATTTTCCTCAATTATTTTTTGAAATAGCTTATCCAACCTTTGGTTTTTTTCTTCCTCCTTCTCTAGAATGCAGTGGACCTGCAAGTTATATTTCTTCATATAATCCCACTATTCTTGTAAGCTTTGCTCATGTCTCTTATTTTTCTGCTCTAACTCTGTGTTTAACTTACTTGATTTGAATGTGTTGTCTTCAACCTCTGAGATTCTTTCTTCTGTTTGGTCCACCCTATTTTTGAGGCTTTCCACTGTGTTTTGAATTTTCCTGAATAAATTCTTCATTTCCAGGATATCAGATTGATCTTCTTCAAGATCTCAATTTCCTTAGTGAATCTTTGTTCCAAGTCCTGCATCTTCTTTGTAGTTTCCTTGTGTTGGTCATCCATTTTTTCTTGCACATCATTGAGCTTTCTTACAATCCAATTTTGGAATTCTTCTTCTGTCATTTTAGTGTTTTGGGTTTGTTCAGTCTCCGTTTCTTGAGAGCTGGTGTATCTCCTAGGGGGAGCATTTTCAGTTTGATTTTTTTGAGTTATGCTGGGCCCTCCCCATCTGGATCAATTGCTGGAGCTCAGACATCCTCTCTTTTGTAGTTTCTTGATCAGCTACTGGGGGGAGCTCTTCCACCACACTTGGAAGGTTCCCCTGATGGGGGTAGTAACTTGTGGGGCCTGCCCCTGACCGGGGAGGAGATCCAGTCCCAGCTTTTTGTTTAACAGGTTGGCCTGAGATGCTCTGGGAAGCGAAGTCTTTTATACTGTGTGCTTACACTCTACACAGGTCTAGTGGGTTCTCCCTAGATCTGGGGGGAGAGTGGCTTTTCTTGTCTCACCCTGCCTCCACGGGAGGAGCCTACTGCTTTTGGCAGGAGAGATGCAGGCTGGGGGCAGGAGGTAGCTCCTCAGTCTGCCCTGCACCCCAGCGCCCCAATGGCTGTAAGACTCCTTGGCTGTTAGTCTTCTCAGTAGTTCGTTGGTTGAGCCAGCCCTGGCGAGCTGATCACAGATTGTATAGAGGCGGAATTTGCCAGGAGACACTCTGGGCTGGGTGGGGGAGGGGGGCTTGCCTGCCACACTGTATGACGGCTGGGCTGTGGACCCCCTCAATGGCAACTGCTTGCCCACTTGCAGGGCACCAGTACTAGGGGTGACTGTTTAGGGTGTGGCAGGTGCTGGGTTGGGAGCCTGGGTCAACAGGATGCCCCGTAGCCTCTTCTATGCCGCCTGTCTGAACGCCAGTTCAGCCATAGCCCTCACTCTTACCGACCTGCCCTGTGCAGTCAAAGCCCCTGACTTAGTCCCACTGGTTACCAGAGGCAAGACATCTAACTGCCTCCCCTATCAGCTCAGTTCAGTTTCCTCCTGTCTTGGAGCCGTCCTAGCATGGGGCTCAGGGGAGTTCACATTGTTTTCCACCATTGACTGCACTCTCCAGCACACTTTTCTCCTGCCACAATTTCGCACGAGTTTCAGACAGGTCCCTGGTTGGGTGGGTGTGGGGATCAAAGCAAGGAGTTCTCCTATCGGTCTGATCCCACTTCACCCCCTGGCCCGACAGGCCAGCGCCCTCCCACGCACCCTATTGTTTGTTTTACACTCTCCAGACAACGCCATCTTATCTCCTGATCACCTTGTTTTTCCTTTTATGAGAGTACTGCGCTGAACCTCTGCGGATACTCGATGCTGTCCTTGTAGTGGTGAGATCCACTCGCGTGTAGGAGAGCAAGATCTATGTCTCCTTCTCTGGGAGCAGGAGTCAGGGGAGTTACCTTTACTCTGCCATTTTCCAGCTCCCTGATAAAACACATTTTGAAAAGAATTTATTTTATAGTATAATAATATAACAGCTTAAATTTTTTATCAGGATACTGGAACATTCATATATGGGAAACATAAAAATATTAAATTTAATATATGAAAGCAAATAAATGTATGATTATAGATATTTTATGATTGGAACAATTAATCCAATAAAAGCTATCCATATATGTAATATATTTGTGTTTTGTGGCTGGCAAAAGAATGTTGAATACAGCTATCAAGTTATTACATTTTTTTTTGTATTTTTAAAACACTTTGGCCTTGACTCACTTTTTACCCATATTCTAAGTTTATATTTGTCAAGCCCTTATGATTATTACACCATTACACTGTATTATCCATTGCGTATAATGAACATATATAATTCTGTGTATATTTATATAAGTACTGAATATGATGTGCCTTACCTACTTGATTCATTAGTATGTTCACACTAAATACTTAAGGCTCAAACTGCCCACATTAGTAACACATTTCCTATTAACCAGCTTCCTAGAATCGTCCAAGGATCCCTAGGGTACTCAATGTAAGAGATCAGTCCAACTTCCATACAGCAGGGAGAGAAAGAAAAAAGATCTTGGATTATATAAAAATATTTGTGGCATATGTTTTAAATTTTCTCAGTCAATCCTCATTACAATATATTTCCAGTTTAATTTTTTGTATAATGGTGTACAGGAAACTAAAAAATACATTTTTTTTGGTCTAACTTGCAGCTAATGTACAGGTATGTCATTTAATTCCTGGCAATACAATCTTATAAGAAAGAAGTAAGACAAGTGGCTGAAGAGTCTGATTCTTCTACTTGGCTTTTACTAACAAATTAAGGGTTAAGACTTGGAATTGTCAAAGCACCCTATTTATAGAGAAATCTGTGGTCTGGATTATGATCAGCTAAGAAAGCATGATCAAACAAAACCATTTCTCGAAAGAAACTGTTTTATTGTGCAGTCCTGGAAAATAATAAACCTCCCCATCACTATGGGATAAGGAGTGATGGAGGGCGTTGGGTAGCAATGGTGGAATTCTAATGCATTTCTTGGCTATTCAGCTGCCAGTGGCAGTGGCAGCTGTGTTTTCACTAGACTAGTCCAATGGTATGTTGGGAATTTTTCCAAGCTCTTTTGGCAAGGTTTCATAGTCACCTTGAAGACTGTGCAATTTATGCAATATCTCTTGTTAAATTATTTTTGAAATAAAAGGAGTAGTCTCTGATGTCTGAAAGTAAAAACGGTGACTGATATGATTATTGGTACCAGTATTGAAAGCAAGGCTTGGTGCTTTTGTTCATTATTAAAGGAATGAAAATGGAGGAATATAGGAATCCAAGCAAGGTGGAGTGGCCTGGCTGATATTAACAATAGTGGGCAGTTCTGGAACAAAAACAACCCCAAGGTGTTAAACTCTCAGGTTAACTCAGGGTCAGGATCCTAGAAAAATTCTTTCTTTTTTTCTTTTTCTTTTTTGTAGCCATAGTACTTAACGTACTTGAAAATCAGACTTATAGTTTTGCTTTGCATATTCCTGAAATACGGGGTATTTTCAATTCAAAGCCTCATCAAGCCTCTATATTAAAAATAAAGATATTGCTTGGTATGGAGTAGGATTTCAAAATTCAAAATGGACCCAGTTGACACACTTGAAGAAAATCTGTTCTCAGGTCACTTTCTTTGTCTAATCAAATAAGCAGCTGTGAAATTCTTATGCAATTTAAAGTTCTGCCTCACTAAGAAATCCACTAAATAAAATGTAAAATCAAAATGTATTTTTACAATTATACCTCTATGCTTTCTGATTTTATTACTTGAGGTCTTTCTACCCACAATATTAATGAGGGTACATTTATATGATAATATTTTACTCTGAAACCTATACCTTTAATTGCATAAACTATAATTTGATTTGTTTCAAAATTTATTTCAGATGTTAAGATGACGTATTAACATAGAGATGTGTGAGTAATAAAACAAACATCCAAAATGCAAAGTCAATAGAAATGCTTCATTAATTAATCCGAAAGAATGCAGGGATTAGGTTTTAAATCAGAGCTTTTTACTTGTATAAGGCTACAATAAAACAAATGAAAGTATTAAGATTATTTTATATATAAACTCCATAATTCAGCTAAAATGTTTCTTAGTCTAGAGGCAAGAATATTGATTGGGAATAAGGATGGCATAAATATACCTGAAAAACTCAGTAATATTTTACCCTACTGCAATCACCTTCTGTTTCCCAAGCATTGACTTTTAACTCTTTAATCTACTTTCCACAAGTACACATAAACTTAATGGATATTGGAGACTGAGAATGGGATGGGTGGGAGGGGGCTGCAAGATGAAAAATTACCCATCAGGTACAATGTACACTATTCAGGTGATGGGTATATTAAAAGGCTAGATGTCTCCACTATGCAATTCAGCCATATAACAAAAAACCCCTTGTACCCCCTAAATCTATTTAAATAAAAAATTAAGAAAATTTATATATTAACAATAACAATAATAAACAAAAAGACTATCTTTTTTATACATAATTCTAATTATTTTTAATTATGTCACATCTGTGCTTAAAATTCTTTAATACATTTCCATTGTTCTTAAATTTTTCCTATGACCTACAAGGTTTTGCATGATCTCATTCCTGCTTACCCATCTAGACTCATTTCTTGCTATTTTTTCCTTGTTCTAAACTACTGCTTTGCTCTGGTACAACAGGTCCCAACCTCCACAGGACTTTGTACAATGATTTCCTGAAACAATTTCTTTACTACCCACCCCTTGCAACTTAAGTAACCTATACACAGCCTTCATTTTCTCAGAAAATCCTTCCCTGAACTTTCAGAATAATTTGTATTTCTCCTTTATGTGCTTTCATAGCATCATGTGTTTTGCTTTGATGACTTATTTTATATCTGTAATATTTGATAAACTCTCTCTTATTATATATATTCTGAATGCCATGAATATAGAAAACTAGTCCATCTTTGTGTTTTTGTTAATGATTATAAACTCAATGCCCACAATTATACCTGTTCATAGTTAGTACTTATTTAAAGCATTTTGCATTAAAAAATGAATTCTATCACTGATTTATGTATGTTGACATTAATGATCACCTTTTTTCCTGATTACATAGCCCATGCAGTGTAGTTGGCTAATGCAGATGGTGTCCTATGAAAATGTTATATCAAGATATTGTTGTTCTGTGTTCTATCTCCCATCTCTGTAGCTCCTAGAAAAGGTTAAGCCTGACTACAGCTGCCATTGTCCAATTTGTTCATCTACAGATACAAATTCAAGATCAAGAACTATCATTCAATGAAATCTAATTAAGGATAATATCTTGTGGAACTAATCTAAAGAAGAGCATATGAGAGATGGGGTAACAGTATGGGCATTCCTCGATATTGTCAGGGGACTGGTTTAGGATACCAAAATCTAGGTATGCTCAAGTCCCTCATATAAAATGAGATAGTATTTTCATGTAACCTATGCACATCTTCCTGTATACTACAAATCATCTCTACATTACTTTATTGATACAATGTAAATCATATGTAAATAGTTGTTATACTGTATCATTTTTATTTGTATTTTTTATTGTCATGTAGTTTTATTTATTTATTTTTTTAAATTCTTTCAATTCCCCAATGTGAAACCTGTGGATATGGAGGCCTGACTAGCGATAGAAGAAAAAGTATGTAAAATTATTCTTTTTGAAACTAAACAGCAATCAATAAGATATAAGAAATGAAATTCAGCTTATCACTTGATAAATAGTCACTGAGCTCTTGCTATATTCTTTGCATGGAGGATATGGTGGTGAAGTAGACAATTTGGGACTCTTACAGAATTTAGCTTACTTTTATAAGCTAAATTCAATATGGGTTTTAGTATAGAATTAAAAGCTAAATCATAGTAAAATGTTCAGTAGATTGGTGAATGTAAAAATGATCTAGATGGAATTAAGAGTGGATTGCTAAT
This sequence comes from Mirza zaza, assembly GCA_008750895.1. NCBI lineage: Eukaryota > Metazoa > Chordata > Mammalia > Primates > Cheirogaleidae > Mirza > Mirza zaza. The sequence goes on along the minus strand of VSMD01046648.1, from coordinate 272,897 downwards.
AAGTAGTATGAACTGTAGCATATAAATAATTATTTAAGAAGTATATTTGTGTTTGTAGAAAGAATAAGTAAAAGTAGAAGAAATACAAAGGTCAGAGCAAAGGAAATATGTGCCAGAACTGCCTTGGAAATTAGGATGGCCAGAAATAGAACAAAGAACATGGGGAACAAGTAAAGAAATTATAAGATAATTTTTATCCACTGATTCCTAAAGTTCAGGAAAAGGCTTTTAAGTGGATAAATTACAAGTAGTTTCAGAAAATAAAGGTAGACTGGAAATTATATGGCAAGTTAATCTACAAGTATTTGAAAAGTTAAAAAATATACACTTCTCCAAATGTGTCTTTATATCTAATTGCTATGGATGTTAAGAAAAAGCAAGGAAAGAATAGCAAACTTAGCAAATAAATTAAAGATAATGATTTAGATCTCATAATTCTAACACAGAGGGACAGACAGTCAAATGATACAACGGTGAAAGGAAGATGAAATCTAGGAAACCATTGAGTGTTATTCTCATAAAACTATATGTAGAAAGTCAATATTAAAAATTATTGTTTAATAACTTCTGTGCTTTTATAACTACTATAAGAATAGATTTAAGAGTGAGAGACTAGGAAAGTTAGTTAAGAATCCTTCTATATCTTTCAAAGTTCTTCATTGAAGAGAACAAAATTCTTTCTAGCTAATTAAAGCACAATAGGATTTTATAAGATAATAGTTATCTTACAGCATTTATAGGAGATACAGGGAATCAAATTTGCATGCTATACAGTGAGGAACAAATAGAGCCAGGAGAAACACTAAACTGCATATAAACTATTGCTAAAGATGCTACCACCCACCAGCAAACAGTCACCAACACTCTGCCACGACTGCCTAAGAAAAAGAAAAGTGTCTCTTACAAGGTTCTCTCTGGAAAAGATGCCACTGCGCATTGCTCTGCTTTGTCAAAATTAGGTAACATACAGCATGATAACTCCAAATAAATCTGTAAAATGTAGCTTTTGGCTTTCCAGCATTTACAATATAAGCAAACATGCTAGAAGAGGGTTGGGATGGATGTAGAGAGACAAATTACTACATTTTCCATAACCTGGACCTCTTTGGCTCTGTTCATGAGGACCCCAACATTATAGAAAAGGAACCTAGTATAAAATGTATTATGATAAGCATTACAAATAAATCTCTAGGATTAGAACTCTAAGGTAAGTCACAAAAAGTAGAGGTTGCCCAAGCAGGGCAATGATAAGTCTTTATTCATTAGTTTCTCCAAATAGCTGTTTGTAGAAAACAAAAAGGTTAAAGGTCTTGAACAAGGTGGAATGTAAAAATGGGTCATTTAAACAACAGATGATTTTCATGAGCTCAGAACACAAAATGTCAAAGAGTAGTTAAAAAAAATATTTAGTCCATAAACACAAGAGGAATAGGGTGGCTAACTGCTTAAAATTTGATTAAAAAACGTGTGGATCAGTGGGTCTCAAGGACATGTTGAAGGCAAAGCTAACAGGGCCTTTATTACCTTTTGGTGTCTTTAATCAGCAAATTTTATCAGGAATACAAGCCAGGAAAAACAACTCAGGAAGATACAAGGAACACAGAGTTTGTAAATCTAGTCTGTAGATACTAATTTAAATTTAAGGTTGGGAAGGCAAGTATTGGCTGTATTTGGAAAGACAATCTACTGAATAGGTGCTGGAGATCAGTTAAGGTAATGCTTAATGCCTTAAGCATTAGATTCGGCTTAAATGTTCTCCTAGCAGTTATTAATAAATATAACTTGTTAATTATATATCAGTAGATAACAAAATAAGTTAAAAACTTTAAATCTATTGATCATAACAAAAATACCTCTTGGTAAGCCAGAAGCAAGGCAATATAGAGATGTTGCTATCTTATATACTTGCCTTAGTCTGTTTGGGCTGCTATAGCAAAATAACATAGACCAAGAGAAATTTATTTCTCAGAGTTCTGAAGGCTGGGAAATCCAAGATTAAGCCACCAGCAGATTTGATATCTACTGAGGGCTCATTAGCTGGTTCATAGATGGTGTCTTCTAGCTGTGTCCTCACATGGAGGAAGCGGCAAGGGAGCTCTCTGGGACAACTTTTCTAAGGGCACTAATCCCACTCATGAGGGAGTTTACCTTTATTAACTAATCATGTCCCAAAAGGCCCCACCTTTTTATTGCATTACCTTGGGCGTTAGGGTTTCACCATATAAATTTCAGAGTGACACAAACATCCAGTTCCTAGCAATGCCATAACATAGGCTGAAGGGCAGTTCCAATGAAATCTGAGCTTTTTTGAAGTGCTTTAATGAACTGAAAATAACACATTGTATTCCAGGAGGCTGTAACAGATATTAACTTATTGAAGGATAATAAATTCTCTTTCTGTAATCTTTAAATTTTCTAGTAACACTGGTTTGCAAACCTTATGTTCCTTAGAGTCTTACTAATTTTATTTAGCCTAGTGTAAGGTAAAAATCCAAATTGTTCTATTAATATCAATCTACACAGATATAATAACAGAGAACTTTGAAAAACTATACATATCTTAATTATAGCTAATTAATTCATTTATTCAAGAAATATTTGATTCTAGGCACTGTATTATAACAGGAATAAAAACAAATCTCTGTTCTCCTAGCACTTATAAACTGGAGTTGGGAGACAAACAATAAATAATACAAAAATTCACATATAATATATCAGATGGCTTTATGTACTATGAAGAAAAATAAGGCTGGGTAAGGGACATAGAGACTGGAGTGTTTTACAGGGGAATGATATTCCATATAGTATATTCAGGCACAGCCTTGCTGCTAAACGAATACTGGAGTAGTGACCTGAGAGATGTGACATAATAAGACATGCAAATGTTTAAGGAAGGAGAATTCTAAGTAGAAGAAAAATCAGGGCCAAGGGCCTAAGACAGAAGCATGCTTTTGATGGCCCAAGTACACAATGATGCTTATGTGGCTGGAACAGAATAAAGAAAGTGAGAGAAGAAAGGAAGTTAAGAACTAGAACAACACCAGATCAAGATGTGCTGTGTGAGGGAACACAGTTCTTAAGTCCTAAGTTTTTAAGTCCTAATTTTATCCTGCTCCTATTTGCAGCAGGAGTGCACTAACTGTATTTGTCCTCTATTTTCAACTATGCAAATATATCTTTTTAAAAAATGAATTGTCCATCAAATTGGAATATGGTAGTCCATGGTACAGGCCTTAAATTTTCTGAGTGTAATGAAAAGATTTGAACAGAGAATTAAATATATTATCACACATTTTTTATTTTTTGCATTTTTAAATAAGCAGATCCTTTAAGCAAAATGACATTCTTCTTGAAGGGCAAACTATGTAAGATTCATTTCTTTTTAGATTATTTTGTCCTTAAATGTCTGATATGTAAGATGGATATAGAAAATTATAAAATTGTTTAGAGATTGACAATAGTTAGAGTGTAAAATTTGTTAAGTATTTTATGAAAAATTACTTTGCTTGTTCATTTAAAGTGTGATAACATATTATCTTATTAAAATATAAAATAGAATGTTTAAATAAGCTTTCCACTAATGAAGAATGGAAAATTCCCACAAAACTGAAAAAAACAAAACAAAACAACCAACGGACCACATTCTATATCAATTTAATAACATTATACATTGTGGTAAACATTGGCCGTACGGTAAAAATAAACACAATATGCTCAACACAATATGCTCTTCCAAGTACACAAAGTATCATATGTGCAATAAGGAGTTGGAAGTGAAAACCACATAACAATAACAAAATATGTATGACAGCAATCAAGATGGGATGCAACCCAATTGTGATTTCTATTAAAAATGTGCTGTTTGTGGGAATAGAGGTTTGAGACAGGTTTTAATTTTGTCATATATACTATTTTCAGCAGGAGTGCACTAATTGCATTTTGTCCTCCATTTTCAACTGTGCAAACATACCTTTTTCTTTTATTGGCTGTCCATCAAATTGAAATATAATCTGCCTCCTTGACACACCCTGCCATTTACAATATGCTTTTATTTCTTAGGTGCCAAAAAGTACTTTTTAAAGTAGATGTTTGCTGAAGGCTAGCATATATGTAGAAAAGTGCAAAATCTAAATCTAAAGCCCTGATACATTTTTGCAAAATGAACACACCATGTAAATGCCACCCTGATGAATGAAAATAGAGAACAGGTGGGTACACAAACACATGGCCTGGAATTTTAAATTTAATGATGCCCAGTACATCCAAACAGGGGTTCGAATTAGCATTACAGAACCTGAAAGAGCGGCATAATCACAGTACATCTCCACTTGTTAAAAAAATTTTAGAGATTAAAACACACAATATCACTAATATATAATATGTAAGCAAGCAAATGGAGGTAAAGTATCCAAGATCCTTAGAATTTCATGGGGGAAGTGGTGAAAATATCTTTTAATAAAACTTATAAGAAACCAATGCCATAATATCTAAAAGAACAAATTTTTCAAAAGTGTAAGGGAAATCTTTTTTTAAACTTTCTTCACATTACCACCATAGTGTATAAAAGGGAATTTTTTTTTCAATAACTTTCCTATTTTGAGAAAATGCCTATGGGTCCCACTCATTCCTTCACACAGAAAAATAAGCAACTTTTCAGGAGCGATGTGGGAACTTATTATGCATTAAATTATGTTATTCTGGGGGTGAGCCTTCAAAAAGCAACCTGATGGATCAGCTGCACTCTACAGAGTATTAGGTTGTGACTTTCCAAAGATAAAGGCTTTCTGCCGGTATGAATTAATTTAACTTATTTTCAGTGAAAAATAGGTATCTGTTAGAGACAGCAGGTTTAAGTATTATATAGATTAAGGTTAAATATAAATAAACTGCTTGAAGACTACAAAAGCAAGCAAGTAGAAAAATGTATGAAGTAACAACAGAGACTGGTCAAAATATAAAATAAAAGACAATGAGTTTTATACTTTTTTCTAAAAGAGAAACCTGGCAATGTCTTCCAAGAGATGGTCAGAGCTAACTAATCCATACTTCACCTTACTATTTTCATCTTAAAAAGTTGTCCTTTTGACATTCTCTGTATCAATTGATCTGACCCTATTACCCCATTCTCTGTATCAATTGATCTGGCCAAGTTTGATCTGAATCAAACTTTTTCTTTTTGCCATCTGAAACTCCTACTCCATTATCAAAAATTCATCCCCCCCTCAATTTCTTCAATGATTATTTCCTTCTTCTCCCAGTCTCAGGAGAAACTAGCACCCCCTGCAGTACTATTAAATAATGCAGTACTGTCAAGTAAGTTCTTTTTCTAACATTCTACACACTACATGAGTGGTCCCCAACCTTTCTGGCACCAGGAACTGGTTTCATGGAAGATAATTTTTCCACAGACTGGGGTGGTGGGAAGATGTGGGGAGATGGTTTCAGGATGATTCAAACACATTATATTTATTGTGCAATTTATTTCTATCATTATTACATTGCAATATATAATGAAATAATCATACAACTCGCCATAATGCAAAATCAGTGGGAGCCCTGAGCTTGTTCTCCTACAACTAGAGGAGTCTACTCCATAATCTTGTTTTGGTTGCTGTCACTGCAGAAAACCCTGCCTCACAAAGATAGGATGTTGGAAATGGAAGCAGGCTTTTCTGTGCTTTGTGGCAATCTCAAGATATTCTGCCTTGACTTTAATCCAGAATGTATGAAGAGTTGAAGTTGTCTCAAACATACTTTTAAAGCCACCATCATTTACAATCTCAAACACTTGATCCTCTTGTACCACCAAGTTGATTCACCTAACTTATCCACAAATGGGTCATGGATCCACTCCTTCCCAGTTTGGAGGTCTTTTGTGATTGGGAAGTAATGCTCAAAACTCTTTTGAAAGCTGAGATAGGTGATCATCCACCAGCTGGGAGAAAGAAGGCCCTGGCTCAGTCTCTTTCAAAAATCTCTGCTAATGTTTGAAATGTGTAAAAAAATTCAAATGTTCACTCATCACCCCCACAATTTCAGTTTGGCTTTGAATGCAGCCACTTTATCTGCCGACTCGAACACAGTTGTTCTCCCCTAAAGTGACAGATTGAGCAGGTTGAATATGTCACATAAGTAAGCAAGTTTTGTGGCCCATTCTGTGTCACTGAAACGTGCTGCCAATGGTGACTGTTTTTCTAAAGGAAATCTCTGGAGCAGCTCTCATAACTCGAAATCTCTGGCCAGTGACCTACCTTTAGAAAGCCATCTCACTCATGTGTGTAAGAGAAGATGTGTATACTCTGCGTTCATCTCCTCACAGAGCTGCATGAATAGATGTGAGTTAAGGGCATGTACTTTAATGTAGTTGATAATTTTAATCACATCCTGAAAAATGTTGTTTATTTCAGGTGACATTTTTCAGCTAGCCAGCATTTCTCTATAGATGACACAGTGTGTAGACTCACATTCAGAAGCGACTTCCTTGACCTGAGAGTGAAACCAGAAAGATATCCAGTCATGGCAGCATATAGTGTGTATATACTGATACAAAATGACCAATTCAGTTTTCTTGATATGTAATCATTTAAAGACTTGCATAGTTCTGCAGCTGTGGTGTTCATTGGCAACAAAAGTGCACATAATATATCCTCGTGCACATCCTCCTGAAAAATATATTGCACAAAAACAAGCATTGTTGCCTGTTGTCAACATCTGTAGACTTGCCAACCTGGATTGCATGCCACAGTGACTCATCAATCCTCTCTAACAATTGTGCCTCAATATCCTCTGCTATTTCATCAGTTCATCTAGTTATGGTGCTAGCCGAAAAAGGAACATGTGCCACCTTTTGAACTGCAGCCTCTCCTAAAAGTTCATGGCAAATGACCTTAGCAGCAGGCAGGATCAACCCCTCACCAATAGTAAGGGGCATCTTCGCTTTAGCAATGCGGTAAGCCACTAAGAATGATGCTCTTAGTGCAGACACATTTGATGAAGTGGTGGCCTCCAGTAATTGCTTCTGTTCTTCCATGTTCACATTTTTTTTCTTTTGAAAACTCCAAAAGTTTGTCTTTTAATGCGAGGTGCTTGGTTTCCATGTGGCAAAGCAGTTTTGAAGTTTTAATGGCTTCAGTGGATAGCTGATCGCCACATATTATATACAAAGCAGGTTTGGAAAATGTGAATCACCTGTTGCAATGAGCTCATAATTTAAGTAAGAACCCTAGTATTTTCTTTCAAATGCAGCTTTCATTTGTTGGTAGTCTTAGAATCTTCTGCTGTCTTGTCATTGGGTCTTTGCCCTTTTCCAAAGAAGCTCTCCAGTGATGTTCATTTTTTTATTCATTTTTTGTAGGGTTAGCTTGTTGTCTTACCAAAATTATGACTGAGATAAGTGCAAAGTACAGAGAAGAGATGCGGATGGAAGTGGTACATAAAATAATGGGCAGGCCAAATGCAGACTAACTCGAATTCTAACTCAAAGCCTGCCCCACCAAATGCTGCTGTACAATTGAGGTACATTAACTCACTTGCCACCATAAAGCCTGCCACCAGATGCAGCTCATAATTGTCACTTGCCACTCACTGATAGGGTTTTGATATGAGTCTGAAAGCAATTGATTTATTATGGTCTCCAAGCAGTCAAACCTCTCTGCTAATGATAATCTATATTTTCAGCCACTCTTCAGCATTAGCATCACGGCCTCAGCTCCACCTCGGATCATCAGGCATTAGATTCTCATAAGGAGTACAACCTAGAATCCTTGCATGCACAGTTTACAGTAGGGTTCATACTCCTATGAGAATCTAATGCCACCACTGATCTGACAGGAGGTGGAGCTCAGGGGGTGATGTGAGCCATGGGGAGTGGCTGTAAATACAGATGAAGCTTCGCTTGCTCACCCACTGCTCACCTCCTGCTGTGCCCAGTTCCCAGCAAGTCACTGACCAGTACTGTTCTGCAGCCCAGGGATTGAGGACCACGGCACTACACTGTGTAGAAGTGGGGCCTATGTCTTCCTCTCTCTGAGAGTCATTGCCAGGCAAGTAAGTCTCTGATAACTTATAAACATACAGAGAAAATAATCAACAAAACAAACAAATGTATACATGTACACATGCAAACTAAAACTGCTTTGTTGAGGTTTGTCTACCACAATCTTCTCATATTGACTGCCATTGACAAATATCCTGATTATGCCTCCTCATTTGCTAAAAACCATGATGATTAGATCACCAGTCAAGTCATGCAATTGTTTTGACCCACATAGTACTCCCACTTCAGTTCATTGGTCTCATCATCTCAAATGTTTCCTCTATTCCACTCTAACAACTCTTTCCCACAGCCAAAATTTGACATTCACCTGAATTTGCTCTACCTTTCAGCACTTTAGAAATCCTACTTGTGAATTAACCTCTAATTCTTCCAGCTTATTTACAAACCTCCTGCATACGTCTAATATACGTACATTTCTGTTTATTTGCTGACTATCCTTAACATTTAGATTGCATGGGTTATGGTTTTACACTATTGTTTTACCATTACTTTAACCCCCTTGATTCTTAATCTCTTTACTATATTTATCCATAAAAATTATACCTGAAGGCAAATATAACTTCTTTTTAAATTTCTTGTGCTTCATAGACATAATCAAAAAACCAGGATGACTAGTTTTTGTATAAATTTATGGTCATCAAACTCAAAAATAGCTCTTAAAATTGCCTAGAACCTTTTTTCAGGTCACTTCTCCCATATCCTAAAATAGCTGCTTCAAACCTTCATTCCTCTCAAGTCGCTGATTACTCCCCACATTTCATCCATGGTCCTCAACAAATAGCCTTGTATGCTATTTTTTATTATTTTATTTTATTTTATTTTATTTTTATTTTATTTTATTTAGAGACAGAGTCTCACTCTGTTGCCCGGGCTAGAGTGTCATGGCATTAGCCTAGCTCACAGCAACCTCAAACTCCTGGGCTCAAGCAATCCTACTGCCTCAGCCTCCTGAGTAGCTGGGACTACAAGCATGCGCTACCATATCCAGCTAATTTTTTCTATATATTTTTAGTTGGCCAGTAAATTTCTTTCTATTTGTAGTAGAGACGGGATCTCACTCTTGCTTAGGCTGGTTTCGAACTCCAGATCTTGAGTGATCCACTCACCTCGGCCTCCCAGAGTGCTAGGATCACAGGTGTGAGCCACTGCGTCTGGCCTGTATGCTATGAATAAAAGAAAAAAAATAAGGGAAGGAGGGAAGGAGGGAAGGAAGGAAGGAAGGAAGGAAGGAAGGAAGGAAGGAAGGAAGGAAGGAAGGAAGGAA